>CM053327.1:36143125-36273125 GCA_028583605.1 Dastarcus helophoroides
CACGCAGGCGCCCCGCGGTGCTCCTCGGGGTCAATTTTGAATATAACACGACTGAAAAGTTGGCAAAAACACCTCTAACTTGGCCATAAATCACGACGAGAATGGGGTGATTCGTTTTCTCGCGAAATGCGTTAAACACTTAAGTTCCTAGTACAGAGCGAGTGTGGAAAAGTAGGTTAAGTGGCGACGCCAACAGGTCCTTCTCGAGATAGCGGGTTGTGATAAAACAGAGCCATCGGCGACACTGATATCGCCTTAAAGTCATCGTTTTTATCTGGTGTCATTAATCTTTCGACGGTGCCGTTGGTAGACATTTACGCCGCGCCCGAATCTGCCCCGGACAAGTGTATTTGCGAATACGTTCATAGCCCGCATTAAATCTCGACGGGATTCGACTCTTAATCTCAACAATTTCTGCTTGTAGTGGCTGCTAAACGGGCAAGTAAAAGCCTAATCCAGGAAACTTCGCACTGCTGGATATGCGCATAAAGCTTAGAGGTCTGACTCCATTTCGGCGGCATATTCGTAAGGGGAGATGACAGGATCAACTTGGAGAACCGCACGAAACAATTTCTAGGCGAAATCTAGGGCAATCTGATGTCTTGTCTTCGAATTAAGGGCATTCGGTAATTCAACTTGTGGAAAGTTAGGAGTATGCAACGAAAAACCCCTCAAATCAAATCTGAGATCTGACTTCAGTGAAAGCAACTTGAAACACTTTCATAATTTCTTACTTATACTCTATTACAAATCTTAAGAGCTTCAAAGTTACTTTCTAGTTGTTAAAACCAGTGGCGGCTCGCACATAGACTTTATGGAACTGCAGCACCCCCAGTTTCCCCTTGAAATTACTGATAACTCTTAATATAATGACTTTTTTCAAAATTTTAACTTCTTGATAATTTCGAGTTTTTTCTAAATTTTGGCTCTCCTGTAAAAAATTTGAAATTCTTTAGAAAGTTTACCTTTTTTTATAAATTTAAGCTCTACTTGAACTGTTTTTGATAACATCGAGTTTTTTATCAATTTTTTGTTTTCAAAATTTTAGCTTCTTGTCGAAAGTTGACTTTTTTGAAATTTTGAACTTTACCTAAACATTTTGGGTTTTTCAAAATGTTTTTTTTACTCCGATTTTTGAAATCGATTAAAAATTGTGACTTTTCAAATTTAGGATTTTTTCCAATATTGCCGTTTTTTTTGGAAAAATTTCTCAAAATTCCATTCATTGAAAATTCTTTTTCATATTTGAAAAATATCGAGTTTTTTAAAAGCTCAACTTTTTTTTAAATGATGGATTTTTTAAAACGTTATATTTATTCAAATACTTGTCCCCTGAAACCAGTTTTCTCTGTGCAGATGACAGCTTGGCTATCGAAACGCGTTAGAGCAATCTTTGTTGTGTTTTTTAATCTTTCTTGGTTTCAGGGGACAAGTTCTGTATTTCAATTTTTGATGATAACCAAGGACCAGTCCGTTCCACCAAAATTATATTTATTTTTCAAATTGTACCTCATTCCGGCTTTTCTCCGACTTACAAAAATTTTTGAAAATCGATTTTGTTAACAATTTTGACTTTTTTTTTCAAAATGTCGATATTTATTAAATCTCAACATTTTTTGAAATCTTCGAACATTTCGTGAACTATTTATGAAAATGCGCCATTTTTTTTAAATATTGAGACTTTTTGAAAAGTCGACTTTTCTAAGTCGAATTTCTTTTTCATAATTTCCATTTTTCGAACATCTTGATTTTTTAAATTGTATATTTTCTTTAAAAATTCCTCTCGTCGAATTTTTGACAGCTGATTTTTTTTTTCAAAATTTTGAATTTCAAATATTTCTGCTCTCAAAAATGTTGCCTTTATATGAAGCTTTTAATTTTTTTGAAAATTTAGATATTTTTAAATGTTGACTTTTTTAAATTTCGACGTATATTGAAATTTTCGAAATTTTCTTCAAAAATTCCACTCTTTGAAAATTTGAAGTCCGATCCTTTGAAACCTAATTTTTTTTCAAAATTTTTAATTTCAATTATTTCGAGTTCCAAAAATGTCGCCATTTAATCAAATTTTCAATTTTTTTGAAAATTTCGATATTTCTAGATGTCGACTTTTTTAAATTTCGACATCTTTTGTAATTCTAATGCACAGACCAATAGGCTTAAACATTTATTAGATTGGAAGTTTGGAAACCAAAAACCGGTTTCGATCTTGTTAGATCTCGTCAGTTTGGTATATCCAACTCAAATGCTAACAAATGTTCCGACAAGTAAATACTAAAGAATTCACAAACGTCAAGCGTGTGACTCTTATTACTACCACTTATTGGTCCATAGAGAAACTATGGCCATCGCCAACAATGTCGTATGCAAGTAGAATGGAACCTAGACTAAAAATTCATGATAGTACTAAGAGGCACACGCTTGACGTCCGTGAATTCTTTAGTACTTACTTGCCGGAACATTTATTAGCATTCAAGTTGGATATACCAAACTGATGAGATCTAGCAAGATCGAAACCGGTCTTTGGTTTCTAAACTTCGAATCTAATAAATGTTCAAACCTATTGGTCTGTGCATTAGAATCCTTGTCTTCTGGGAAATGTTTCCTAGAGAGCAACCGCATCACTAGGTGGCAGTGTTTCAATTGTAGGTAGTTCAGCCACCTATGATTCACTATACACGCCTGGAGGGCTGCATAAATTTGTAGCCTCGGTTGCATTATACTTGCATCTTTTGTAATCTTCGATATTTTTCGTCGACTGGTTTTAAAAACTTCAAGTATGTCAAAAATTTTGCAGTATATTTTGTAAAGTTTGAATTTTTTCTAGTTTCGCCTTTTTTTTTCAAAATTTAAATTTTTCTTTAACTTTTTTGAAATTTTTCACCATTTTCTTCGACTAGTTCTGTGTATTGAGATTTCTTCGAATATTTAGGCTTTTTTAAAAATTTTGACTTTTTTGAACATCTTGGCAGTTTTTCAAAATCTTTACTCCAATTATTTTGAAAATGTCGATTTTTTTGAAAGCTGGATTTTGTTTAAATTTTTGATTTTTTTCAAATCCTACCTCTTCCCCGAATGCTGTTCTTCACTTTTTTTCAATTTTCAATTTCCTTTGAAAATTTTGTTTTTCTTAAAAATTTTGATTTTCTTAAAATTTTTGATTTTCTTAAAAATTTTGATTTTCTTAAAAATTTTGACTTTGCCGAAAATTTAAAAATCTCTACATTTTTAAAATCTTCTGGCTATTTTCGTTGACTATTTTTTAAAATGCGCCACTTTTTTAAATTTTTAACGTTTTTTGAAAAATGACGATTTCTGACAAATTGTTAAGATTTTATTTTATAATTTTGACTCTTTGAAGATCTTTTTGAAAATTGCGACATTTAAAAAAAATCGACCCTTTGAAAATTTTTACGTTTGTTGAAAATGTCGAGTTTTCTTGAACGTTTTTGAAATTCCCCTGCCTATTTTCTTCGACTAGTTTTTTGTTTAGGTGTTTTCGAAATTGTCAGCGTTTTATTGGAAATTTTGATTTTTTTTTAATTTTGGTAATTTTTCAAACCTTCACCCTTTTGAAATTTCTTATTTCTTTAAAAATATGGAGTTTTTAAAAGCTGGATTTATTTCAAAATTTAGACTTTTTTTTGAACATATTTCATTTTTTTTCAAATCAAATTTTTAATTTCTTTCAAATTATCTATTTTAGAATCCTGCTCTTCACTTTTTTCCTATTTTCAGTTTTTTTAAAAATTTCGATTTTCTTTAGCATTCCTATTTTTCTGTAAATTTAAAAATCTCAACATTTATTCAAATTCATGACTGTTTTCATTGACAATTTTTTAGAACTCGATATTTTATAAATTTTCCATTTTTTTTTATTTTGACTGCTAACAAATTGTCGAAATTTTTTCATAACTTCGACTTTCTGACAAATTGTCAACATTTTTTTTTTATAATTTCAACTCTGAACATTTTTGGAAAATGCGACATTTTTTTTTCTAAATTTCGACTTCCTGAAAATTTATACGTTTGCTTGAAAATGTCGAGTTTTCTTCAACGTTTTTGAAATTCCCTACTATTTTCTTCGATTAGTTTTTTTTGTTTAGGTGTCTTCGAAATTGTCAGCGTTTTTTTGGAAATTTTGATTTTTTTTAATTTTGGTAATTTTTCAAATCTTCAACTTTTTGAAATTTCTCATTTCTTTGAATATATGGAGTTTTTAAAAGCTGCACTTTTTTCAAAATTTCGACTTTTTTTAAATTTTTTATGTTTTTCAAATCTTACCTTTTTTAGAATTCTGCTCTTCACTTTTTTCCAATTTTCAGTTTTTTTGAAAATTTCGATTTTCTTTAACATTCCTATTTTTCTGTAAATTTAAAAATCTCGACATTTATTCAAATTTATGATTGTTTTCGTTGACAATTGTTTATAAATCGATATTTCTTAAATTTAATTTTTTTTTTAAATTTTGACTTAACAAATTGTCGAAGCTTTTTCATAACTTCGTTTTTCTAACAAATTGTCAACATTTTTTTTAATAATTTCGACTCTTTGAATATATTTTTGAAAATTGCGACATTTTTTTTAAATTTCGACTTTTTGAAAATTTTTACGTTTGTTCAAATGTCGAGTTTTCTTAAACGTTTTTGAAATTTCCTACTATTCTCTTCGATTAGTTTTTTTTGTTTAGGTGTTTTTGAAATTGTCAGAGTTTTTTTGGAAATTTTAATTTTTATTTAATTTTGGTAATTTTTCAAACCTTCAACCCTTTGAAATTTCATATTTCTTTGAAAATATGGAGTTTTTAAAAGCTGCACTTTTTTCAAAATTTCGACGGTTTTTGAAATATTTCATTTTTTTTTTCAAATCTTACCTTTTTTTTAGAATTCTGCTCTTCACTTTTTTTCAATGTTCAGTTTTTTTGAAAATTTCGATTTTCTTCAACATTTCTATTTTTTCTGTAAATTTAAAAATCTCGACATCTTTTCAAATTCATGACTGTTTTCGTTGACAATTTTTTAGAACTCGAAATTTTTTAAATTTTCAATTTTTTTTTAAATTTTGACTGTAACAAATTGTCGAAATTTTTTCATAACTTCGACTTTTTAAACATCTTGACTTTCTTGAAATTTGCAATTTCTTTTTCAAAAATTTATAAAAATGTCGAGTATTTGTAAAATCAGGACCTTTTTCATAATTTAGAGTCCTGAAATTTTCGATTTTTATCAAAGCTCCAATTTATTTTCCGATTTAAAACAAAATTTAATGCCTTTAAAGATTCGGATATTTGTAAAAATTTTTAATTTTTGGCGAACTTTTTATTTTTAAAATATTTTGATTTTCTTCCAAAATTTTTAGTATGTTTAAAAATTTCCCTACTTTTTCAAAATTTTGGTTTTTTTTTTAAAGATTTCGATTTTTTTTTAACGTTTCGATTAAAATCTCTTTATTTTTTTAAATTGTTGGTTATTTTTGTCAACTATATTTCAAAACGTTTTCAGTATTTTTGTAAATTGTGATAACTTTTTTCAAAATATTTCCATTTTACACATTCAATTTATATATATTTAATGTCAAATTATAAATTAACAATTTTTACATTTTCAAAAAGTTATTGACGCTATTTTGAAAGTTTCATTTTAAATTTTAATTCTATTTTTCGAAATTTTAAGTTTTAAATCTGTTTTAATACCAGAGTTATTTCGAGAGTTCTTTTTCCAAGGTTGAATATTTTGTTCTATAAATTTCGACTTTTTTTCCGAAATTTGGAATTTTATCTTCACATTTCGATGTTTTATCACTTTTTTTCGACTTTAATCCTGAAGTTGAATAATTTTTATTGAAATATTGTTAAAACCTTTGTTGCAAGTTTGAAGATTTCATCAAAATTTGGAATTTTATCGTCAAATTTCGATGTTATATTACTTTTTTTCGACTTTAATCCTGAAGTTGAATAATTTTTATTGAAATATCGTTTGATGGAACGGACTGGTCCTTGGTTATCTTCAAAAATTGAAACACAGAACTTGTCCCCTGAAACCAAGAAAGATTAAAAAACACAACAAAGGTTGCTCTTCGATAGCCAAGCTGTCATCTTCAGAGGGAAAACTGTTTTCTCTCTGAAGATGACAGCTTGGCTGTCGAAACGCGTTAGAGCAACCTTTGTTGTGTTTTTTAATCTTTCTTGGTTTCAGGGGACAAGTTCTGTGTTTCAATTTTTGAAATATCGTTAAAACCTTTGTTGCAAATTTGACGATTTCATTCAAAAATGCCTATAAAATAATTTCAAATTTTTAATTTTTTTACCAAAACCTCGATTAATTTTTACCGGTTTCTGGAAAATAAAATCCTTTTTTTAGAAACTACAATTTTAATCTTTTAATTTCGACTGTTTTCCGAAAATGTGCTAAAATTATGTAGAAAATAAATTTACAATATGATAAAAAACTTATAAAAATTTAAAAATAAATCAGTCTGAATTTGACATAAAAGCTGAATATTTTCTGGAGCAGCACCCCCATTTATTTTAGCTAAAAGCCGCCACTGGTTAAAACGATTGTTAACATTTCACCTTCAGTGATCAAATCGGGTGAAATTAAAGTGTACAAGCAAGAAGTTTATCTGTGGTTGAGCACTAAGAAAGGATTTTTCGAAATTCAGTCCCTAAGGGGATGAAAATGGGCATTAAATTTTACGACGATTAGCCCTTCGAGTTGCATACTCTCGACAAATAAAACAAATGATTGTATTTAAAACTGGCAACAGACTTTGACTCTTGCAAAAACAAAATATCTTTAAAGTAAATTATAATCGAAAAAATATAAAATTGGATAAAGCAACACATAAAATACGTCATAATATCTTGAAAAGAGAACATTTGGTTGGAAGTTCATCATTTTTGAATTGAGAAACGTGGTTTGAGGAAAGTAGAATGGTTCCTTAGTGATCAGAAATTTCGCTGAGTACACAACTAGTCTTCGTATAGAAGTGAAAGGATTGGATTTTAATTTTAATTTCAATCTTTAAATTTGTTTCCTCAAATTTTCACTTCTCCACTGAAAATTTGGAAAAAAGAGTCAAAATTTTAAAATGGAAGTCAAATTTTTTTAAATAAGCATTTCGTATTTGCCAAAGAAGATCTTGATTGGATATTATAAAGAAAATTTTAATTGCTAGATTGGAAGGTTGTTTTTTAGACAGGTAACTAGACTGGAAGGTTGTTTTCTGGACAGGAAATTTTTTTCTAGACAAGAAGTTTGTTTGCTAGAGGTGGAGTTTATTCGCTAGGCAAGGTAGTGGATTAGCTGGAGTCAAGAACTCAACTTACCTCAAAGAAGTAACGATTTGGTTCATCCTGAGGTCCAAGAGCTTGAGTGTGTCGTCTCTGACGCAGCACAGTAGGTACTTGGCATCTGCAAAACAAAATCGACCGAAAGGGTAATGTAAGTGTCGACATTAGAGTGGATCCAGAAGCGAACAATAAATTTATGCGGCTTAATACAGTGGGAGAGCGCTGTCGCAAATCCGCCATTAAATCACCAATAAACATCACAATCAAATCCACTTCCAACTTAATGCAGCGAAGTCCGCTTAATGAGCAAGCGGCGGATTAAAATTTATGCATCGACTAACAGTTGCAGGTCCTTGTTATCGGGTGTTGTTTTTATTTCCGTTTCGGGCGTGCCCGAACGTGAGGAAGCTAGATTTATTTTATCAGGTGACAAAATTTGCATAATTAGTTTGCATTAGTGCGAATCGGGAATTCGCTCACACAATGAGCACCACTTCAATAATGACCATTTTATTCCATTCGCCTTCGGAATAAAACACTCCTAAACTTTTCGAGCATTAACAGAAATTTACATTTACAATTAGCTCTGCTGATTTTATGTTTAGATTGGATCAGCTGGTTAATTTAACACTAGTGGCGTCCTCTATTCAAATTTCCAAGAATAGAAGATAAACTCGCGCTGGAATGGAAGACGTATAATCAAATAAATCTCGGTGACAGAACTTGAGAATTATTAGCTTTGGGTACTTTCCAATTATACCATTTAAGTAGCCTTTTAGACTGCATTTATTGGTGATCGGCTAAGATTCTCTTAAACAACTTTTCAAAATATTCTGCATTGTCCTGCGATTTCACATTTTCTTCTGGAATCGTTACTAATTTCGTTGGCGTAACTTAAAGATTGCAATCGACTTTTTTAATCATCTTAGTGAAAGAAATAATATTTGACTTTCAAATCCTGCTGAATTGTAACCAATTTTTGATTTATTGATTCAGAGAGATATAGGGGAGTAATATTACCTCTTGTTAAATCCAACGATGTGACTTTGCCGTTGAGTACGATACTGTTGGCGCTGGCCTCCGATCTGGTGTCCCAAAATCTGATACTCTTGTCGAAATGGCCGCTGATGATCGTCGTACCAGAACTGTCGACCGTCACCAGATCGTTGCAACTCGAGCCGGCGAATTTCGTCTCAGTACCTGTGCAAACAAAAAGCAACATCGTCGTCACATAAGGCTGGTAAACGATTGTCGGGTGTTTATTGTTAGAAACGGCAATAAATCTCGAATAATTTATGGTACGGAGGCGTCCGGCTAGAAATCGCGTGTTTTTGCTAATGAATCGCGAAAACACGGGTGCTATTTCTTTAAAATCAAAAAGGACATTGATCACACCAAACGCAAGCTCATTAACGTAACGGGAATTTTTTTTTTGACGCGGGGACACCTCTAATTAAATTTGTTAGTGATAATTATTTTTCAAATGTTTTAAGCATTTTAGTGGTTTAATTACTAAGGAATTTATGCACCGAATGACCTTAAGGTGCAGAAGCTTAAATTCCATCCAAGATTGTCGACGATAAAACTAACCGAATGTTGTAGGAGCAGCTACTTCACATAAAACAGTTTCAGGTTGTAAATGAGAAACGTAAATTCGTAGAGATTCGGGAAATTAGCCTTAGAGGCGCCTTTTTACGAAACCGAATAACATTTAGATAAAATTTTTAATTTGTTGATTGATCGAGTGCTAACGCAGCGGCACGATTAGTTTTGACCAGTGGCGGCTGGCGTATAAGCACTGTGGAACTGCAGCAGCCCTAATTTCGCTTACGAGTTTTTTTCTCAAAATTTTTTTAACACTTCATTACAAAATATTTTGTAGAAATTGATTTCCTTTTTATAGAAATTTTAGGTTTCCTTCACGAATTTGCGACATTTAAAAACATATTTTTTTTAAATTTTGATCAAAATCCACATTTTTAGAAACTAATTTTTATAAAAGTATTCAGAAAGAAACCGATATTTCGAGCAGCAATTAAAATGTTAAGAAAAAACTCAAATTTCTTTGAAAATGTCAACATTTTGAGAAAATAATTACAATTTCAAAAAAAAATTAGATCCAACCCATCTCGCATTTTACTATTTCTCTAAAATGATTCTAATGCATAGACCAATAGGTTTGAACATTTATTAGATTCGAAGTTTGGAAGCCAAAGACCCGTTTCGATCTTGTTAGATCTCGTCAGTTTGGTATATCCAACTCGAATGCAAACAAATGTTTCGACAAGTAATTATTAAAGAATTCACGGACTTACTCGTCAGAACATTTGATAGCATTCGAGTTGGTTATACCAGACTGACGATATCTAACAAGATCGAAACCGGTCTTTGGTTTCCAAACTTCGAATCTAATAAATGTTCAAACCTATTGGTCTGTGCATTAGAATCCTTGTCTTCTGGGAAATATTTCCTAAAGAGCAACCGCTTCGCTAGGTGGCAGTGTTTCAACTGTTGGTAGTTCAGCTACCTACGATTTACTATACACGCCT
This sequence comes from Dastarcus helophoroides, assembly GCA_028583605.1. Lineage (NCBI taxonomy): Eukaryota > Metazoa > Arthropoda > Insecta > Coleoptera > Bothrideridae > Dastarcus > Dastarcus helophoroides. Next base: position 36,152,966 of record CM053327.1, read on the forward strand.
GAAGAGCGGCATGAATTTGTAGTCTAGGTTGCATTCTACTTGCATTTCTCTTAACAATAAGTTAATATGTATCTGGAATTTTTCCCTCAAATCTCATTTTGTATAAGTTTTAAGAAAGGAATCAATATTTGGAACCGGAATTAAAATGTTAAGAAAAAAACTCAAATTTGTTTGAAAAGTGTCAACATTTTGAGAAAATAATTACAATTTCAAGAAAAAATCGAAATCTAATTCATCTCGCATTTTACTATGTCTAAAAAATAAGTTAATACGGTATTTTCGAATTTTTACCTCAAATCTCATTTTGTATAAAAATTTTGAGTTTTTTTGAGATATTTCGACTTTCTTTAGGAAATTTTGATTTTTTCATGCAAGTTTCCATTTTTCCTAAATATTTAATAAAAAAAATTTTTTTCGAAATCTCTATTTTTCCTACAAGTGCTGTTCTTAAAATTTCTTCTAGAAATTCCAACTTCTCCAGATTTTTCTTCATGTTCCTCTAATTTGCTTTAAAAATGTCAAGTTTTTTCACGACACTATAATAATTTAAAGTTCATTTTATTTGGTAGTTTTGACACAAAATGTTTGGGAAAAACCCTGAAGGCTCTATAAAAATTTCAACATTTTGGGAAAAACAAAAAATTTCGACTTGTAAAGATATATCAATTTTTTTGTTCAAATTTCGTTTTTTCTTCAAGAAATTCTGCCTTTTTTTCCTAAGAAATTTGTGTTTTTCTCTAAACACTTTATGCAAAGAATTATTTTAGAAATTTTGACTTTTTCTGGAGATATTGTCTTTAAAATATTTTTTCTTGTAGAAATTTTGATTTCTCTCTATTTGTTTTGATAACTTCAAAGTTTTTATAACGAAATTTTAATATTTTACAGTTCATTTTATTTTGTAATTTTGCTAAGAAACTAAAAATTGTTAAGTATAGATTTAGGGAAAATAAACTTCAAATCTGCATAAAAATAAGGAAACTTGGGGAAAAATATTGAAATTTCAAGAAAAAATGGACCTTGTAAATTTCAATCTTTTTTAAAATTTGATATTTCCCTAAAAAAATTACAACTACTGTAGGACCAAAGAAAATTCTAAATCGGAATTTCCAATTTTTCTAGAAATGTTAAATTTATTCCTGAAATTCTAAACTTCTAATTTAAAATTCAAATTTTGATAAAAAAAATTCGAAATTATAGATTAAACTCAAAATTTCAAGAGAAAGAAGATCATATTGCTAGAAAATGTTGAAATTTCTTGTTCATAAACATTTTAAAAAAATAACCTTTTCGGAATTAAAGAAAAAAATTTTTTTTGAAATGAATTGTCAAAAATATTCTTTTAATTTCGTGGGAATTATTGAAATTTTTAATAAAAAGAGTCAACATTTTTAAAAGAGTCACAAAATTTCGAAATTAAAATGAATCAAAATGTTGAAAAAAATTCATTAACAATTTACTGCTCTAATTTAATTTTTTTCTAGTAATTTTGAAGTTCCAGGGAAATTTAAAAAATCAAATATTCCAGCTTGAAGCCAATTTTTTGAGATTAAAATTCAAAATTTTGGCAATTTATTTGTACATAAAAGGCAAGTTTTTTTTGGGAATTTGTTTCGAAACTGCACAATTTTAAAAATAGAAATTTTTGATAATAATTTTTTTAATTCGAGTTATTTCGAAATTTTACTGAACAATATATAAATTTAAAATGAAAAACATTACCACTTCTAAAAAATAAAGCCAAAGCTATTAGAAAAGTCGAATTTAAAAAAAAAAGTACAAATTTTAAAAAATATTGAAATTTTCGTAAAAAGTCAAATTTTCAAAAGAAAATAGGAATTTCGAAAAAAAATTCAATTTTTAAAATGGTTGATATTTTCAATAATTTTGGGAATGTGAATAAAAGACAAATTTTTGGAAAAATGTCGACATTTAAAATAAATTGCAGAGTTTTAAATTAAATTTTCAAAGAAGCTGAATTTTTTTGAACATTGGAGAAGACTCAAAATTATCAAAAAATTCGTAATTATCAAAAAAGCTCAAAATTTGAAAAGAAGAAGAAAAAGAAGATCATATTGCTAAAAAAAGTTGAAATTTCTTATTTATAAACATTTTAAAAAAAATAATCTCTTCGGAATTAAAGAAAAAACATTTTTTTTTAAATGAATTAACTGTCAAAAATATTCCTATAATTTCGACCTTTAAAGTGGGACTTATTAAAAGTTTTAATAAAAAGAGTCAAACACTTCTAAAAGAGTCACAAAATTTCGAAATTAAAATGAATCAAAATGTTGAAAAAAATTCATTAAGAATTTACTGGTATAATTTAATTTTTTTCAAGTAATTTTGAAGTTCCAGGGAAACTTCAAAAATCAAATAGTCCAGCTTGAAGCCAATTTTTTGTGATTAATATTCAAAATTTTGGCAATTTATTTGTACATAAAAGGCAAGTTTTTTTTTTGGAAATCTGTTTCAAAACTGTACAATTTTAAAAATAGGAATTTTTTTATTAATTTTTTAAAATTCGATTGTTATTTTGAAGTTTTTCTCGAAAAATATAAATTTAAAAAGAAAAACATTACACCTTTAAAAAATTAAAGCTAAAGTTATCAGAAAATTCGATTTTAAAAAAAAAGAGTCAAATCTTAAAAAAAAAATGTTTCAAAACTTTGCACAATTTTAAAAATAGTAATTTTTGATATTAATTTTTTAAATTGGAGTGTTATTTCGACATTTTTCTGAACAGAATATAAATTTAAAATGAAAAACATTACCACTTTTAAAAAATAAAGCTAAAGTTATCAGAAAATTCGAATTTTTTTTAAAAGGGTCAAATCTTAAAAAAAATGTTTCAAAACTTTGCACAATTTTAAAAATAGAAATTTTTGATATTAATTTTTTAAATTGGAGTGTTATTTCGAAATTTTTCTGAACAGAATATAAATTTAAAATGAAAAACATTACCACTTTTAAAAAATAAAGCTAAAGTTATCAGAAAATTCGAATTTTTTTTAAAAGGGTCAAATCTTAAAAAAATGTTTCAAAACTTTGCACAATTTTAAAAATAGAAATTTTTGATATTAATTTTTTAAATTGGAGTGTTATTTCGAAATTTTTCTGAACAGAATATAAATTTAAAATGAAAAACATTACCACTTTTAAAAAATAAAGCTAAAGTTATCAGAAAATTCGAATTTAAAAAAAAAAGTCAAATCTTAAAAAACATGTTTCAAAACTTTGCACAATTTTAAAAATAGAAATTTTTGATATTAATTTTTTAAATTGGAGCGTTATTTCGAAATGTTTCTGAACAGAATATAAATTTAAAATGAAAAACATTACCACTTTTAAAAAATAAAGCCAAAGTTATCAGAAAAAGCGAAATTTTTATAGAAAGTCAAATTTTCCAAAGAAAATAAGGATTTCGAAGAAATTTTCAATTTTGAAAACGGTCGACATTTTTCATAATTTTGGGAATGTGAATAAAAGACAAATTTTTGGAAAAATGTCGACATTTAAAATAAATTGCAGAGTTTTTAATTAAATTTTCAAAGAAGCTAAATTTTTTGAATATTGGGGAAAACTTAAAATTATCGAAAAATTCGTAATTATCAAAAAAGTTGAAAAGGTAAAATTTCGAAAAAAGTCGAAATTTTTAATAGTTCAAGTTGAAAAAGAATCTTTTCTTTTAAGTCGAAGATTTAATTGGAAGTATTTAAAAAAATGTATATATAAAATTTTTAGAAAAGTTCAAACTTTTAAAAAAAAAGTCGAGTTTTCAAAAAGATTCGAAATTTTGAAAAAATTCGAAGTTTTGAAATGGAGTCGAAATTTTTCGAAATATTAGTGGAAAATTTCAATAAAAGGTTTTAAGAAATATCTGACTTAAAAAAATCACAATTTTCAAATAAAGGATTGACAGTTTGTAAAAAATGTCAAAATTTTTAAAATAGTTGAAATAAAAGTAGTTAGTTTTTAAATTTTCCAAAAATTTTAAATTCCGAAGAATGACCAAAATTTTGCAAAATTCGAACATTTTGCAAAAGGCCAGAATTTTCAACAAAGTGGGAATTAAAATAAAAAGTCGAAAATTTCAAAAAAGTGCAGGTTTAAGTAAAGGTTAACATTTTCAATAAAGAAAGTCGTTTGTTGACAAGGCCAAAATTTTCAAAATCTTTTAAATTTCCAAAAGAAGTGAAAATTTTGCGAAAAAATAAATTTTCAAGAAAAAATGGTCGAAATTTTATAGTCGAAATTAAAAATATTAAAATTTGCAAAATACTTCAGCCATTTTATCGAATTGACGAACTAATTCGAAATTTTAGAAAAGTTTAAATTTTGAATAGTTGGGAAATTTGCACTCAACTATTCAATATAAACCAAAATTTTCGAAACTGGAATATCAGATAGATCAAGGTTTTCAAAAGTCGAAATATTGAGAGATTAAAATTTTGGAAAAAGTTTAAATTTTTGGTAGTAAAATTTTGAATCAAAGTGAAAATTTTGCCAAAAGAGAAATTTTCAAGAAGAAATGGTCGAAATTTTATAGTCGAAATTAAAAATATTAAAATTTGCAAAATACTTCAGCATTTTTATCGAATTGACGAACTAATTCGAAATTTTAGAAAAGTTTAAATTTTGAATAGTTGGGAAATTTGCACTCAACTGTTCAATATAAACCAAAATTTTCGAAACTGGAATATTGAAAACAAGAGAAAATTATCAGATATATCGAGGTTTTCAAAAGTGGAAATATTGAGAGATTAAAATTTTGGAAAAAGTTTAAATTTTTGGTAGTAAAATTTTGAATCAAAGTGAAAATTTTGCGAAAAGAGAAATTTTCAAGAAGAAATGGTCGAAATTTTATAGTCGAAATTAAAAATATTAAAATTTGCAAAATATTTGAGAATTTTTATTGAATTTACGAACTAATTCGAAATTTTAAAAAAGTTTAAATTTTGAATAGTTGGGAATTTTGCACTCAACTGTTCAATATAAACCAACATTTTCGAAACCGGAATATTGAAAGCAAGAGAAAATTATCAGATAGATCAAGGTTTTCAAAAGTCGAAATATTGAGAGATTAAAATTTGGGAAAAAGTTTAAATTTTTGGTAGCAAAATTTTTAATCAAAGTGGAATATTTTTTTAAAAAGTTGAAATTTTAAGTGAAAAAAATTAAAATTTTGAAAGAATGTCGAACATTTTATAAAATTTTCAAAAAAATCGAAATTTTGAAAAAATTTCGAAAATTAAGAAGTAGCGAAATTTTCAACAACAAAAATCAAAAAATAACCGAAACTTTGCATAAAAAATTCGAAATATTGAAAAATAGTTGAGATTTAAATAAAAACATTTCGACTGGTTTTTATTATTATTAAGAATCGAAATTTTAAATAAAAAAATTAAAATTTTCCAAAAAAAATTATAAACGAGGATAAAATTTAGAAAAAAATCGAAAATTTAAAAAGTCAAAAGTCCAGTTTTGGAAAAATTTACATTTTCAGAAAAAGTAAGAATTTTTCAATGGTAAAAATGTTAAAAAAATGTAATAATTTATTTTTAAAAATAAATTACAAAAAAACAGAAAATCGAAAAGTCTAAATATTTACGAAAATACGGAAATTTTTAAAAGAGTTTTAGCAGTTTTTTAGAAAAGTCAATACTTAAAAATAAAATAAGGTCGAAATTACAAGAAAAAATCTAAATTTTGCAATACGGTCGAAATTTGGCAAAAATCCAACCTTTCAAAAAACGCGACATTATTAAAAGTTTTCATTGTCAAGTTTTCAAAGAAATCTAAAATTTTTGAAAAGTAACTTTCTGAAAATGTGGAAATTCTCAGTCGAAATCTTACAAATTTTAAAACGCTAAGCAGCACCCCCATTAGTTTTGGCTACGAGCCGCCACTGTCAGTGGTGGCTGGTCTTAAAGAGCGCAAGAGCGCGCGCTCCTCGTGAAATGAGCGATCTATTCTTTTCGGTTTAATGTAAAAGACTTGGATTTATCACATTTTAAACACAAAATAATGATATATTAATTAACTAATAATACTTGTGAGTGACTTGGAATAAAGTACTCAAACGTTTGATTCCATTATATCAAATATTATAAGGAAATTTAAATAAGTTGGTGCGCGCAGAATTATGCACCTACCGTGGCTGTCGTGCGATGCCTATCAATGGCCTCCACGTTAAAGCTACCCGTGGTGCGCCGCTCCGCGCTTATGCGCTATTGCCAAATGGTGAGTACGAGTCAGAGTTTGGAGTGTGTATTCACGGTTTATGATGTTAAATGCGCAGGTGCCGGCTGATCTGATTGCGGTTGTTAATTGTGCCGCTTACAGACCTAATTGCCAATAGTACCGCTATTCACAAAGAGATAGCAGTACCCATTCTAGAGTGTAATTATTAATTTGTAAATTTGGATTTAAACAATTTTGATGAGAAGGTAATGAACACTTTATTTCTTTAAAAGATCATAGAGCGGATTTTGTTTAAAAACAATAATTTTTTGTGTTTTTGTAGAGTTTAATTAAAATATATTTCATTTTCAAATGCACTTTTCATGAAAAGTGATATAATTTTATTCCTATGAAAGCAAAAAATTTTAATCAAGTAACCCAGAGCCGTAACGACGTCCAACCGCGCAGAGTACTTTAAAGGGGAAATGTCGATAATGTCTTTTTGTACTCGATAAAAATAATTTAGAGATGATAACCCAAAAATATTTTGGAGGTTATAAGATGTTAATTAAATTTAATTCGTAAAAATACTATTAAATATCACACCTTTTGTATCACTTTTGTTTCTCTTAATTATAATACCTTGCTATGGCACTGGAGTCGCCTAAACTCTCAACTACTAATATTTTTGCATCTGCGCACCCCCTGTCAAAAAGTCACAAGCCGCCACTGGTATATATTAAATGTCTTGAATAAAGCTTGTTATAAAATAAAACGAATGAATTCGGTTTGTACTAAATATACACTACAAAACACACACGAAATGTAGAGGTTGACAACAAGACTAACAAATTGCATTATAAGTTAATATCTAGGGGATTTACCGAAATGGAAAGTTCTAATGTAATGTACATCCACTGTAACAAAGATGTCGCTGCAATATACACATTAGCAAATAAAAGGAGCTGCCTTTACATCTCCATATAAGAGCTATGGTTGGTATTGTCGTTATCTGCCTATGCCTTTGCCTTATGGGCCACCTACATGGGAATATTGTGATGGAGTGTGACTGTTCACTGGAATATTACCGTATTCGTGTTAACTTTGCAATAACCTTGAATTAATTTTAAAAGTTGGTACCCTTTTTTAATGATCGAAAAGGAAAACAAAGTATTAATAAAGCGAAATACTGTGTCTGCTGAAAAATTTATTTTATTTAGGAGTAATATTTTTTTCTGATTTTGCTAGGGTAGGTAATGCCTTTTTGCCTTCATTGTATGCCCGCCATTGTTATACACAGAAGGTAAAAACAAGTTAATCATTATTAAGTGATATTTTTGGCTTCAAGAGTCTCCAAGAAGTCGTTGGATGATTCATTTTTTTAGCTTGATAATCCGCAGAGCGCGATAACGAATTAAAGAAGACAGTTAAAGTGAACCATGCGGAATTATTTGTATTCCTACATTTTACAGACTTTTCAAAATGTTGACGTTTTCACAAGATTACTCATTTGACTCTGATTTTCCAAATTTCCAATATTTTTTTTGAAATTAATGTTATTTGGATGTCTACTTTTTTCGTTTTTTTAAATATGAGACAATTTTAATAAAAATAGGAAAATTTAGACAAAAATATTTCATGGAGATAGCGAATGTTTTTCATATGTACAAGACATTCGAGAAATTTAATTATACCAGAATTTATACATTCAATAAGCTTTTATCGATTGTAATATACAGAAGCTAGGATTTCAAATCCAATTTAAAATTCCTGACGAATAAAAGTCTAGAAAGTGCTAAGTATTAAAAATAAATTCCCCCTGACGGCATATTTCTGCTCTCCCGAGTCTATTAAAAGCCAAATTACCAATCTCGCCTAATATAGTCAAACGCACAATAAAACTACTTAATGGCACTTATATTCTAGCCTCTCCTCTTCTTCGACAGCAGATTAAAAGTTGACGAAGTCGGGGAGAAGGCGACGCACGTTCCTTCTTCGCATTGGGGGGGAAAATCGATGTCGGCCACAAATTCGGTGTCAGGACTGTGTCACTAACTTCACTAAATTGATTTTAAATTAAATTATGCCCCGACATTTTTCAGTACTTATCTGTATTCAGCATGTAGCCCACTTTCGGTTTGCATCGGGGCAGAAGTGAAATTAATGGCTTAACGCGCACAATAAGAACACATTTTACTTTATGGAACTTTTAACTATGTTTCTCTCGCCTTGAGATATGGCCTTCCACTTCAACAGTCTCGAAACGGAATGCATTATCTATGAATTACGTTCGATGCTTTAACACTTTCATTATTGCGGTTTAAAAGTTTACGATTCTAGCAAATTCGTATCTAAATCGGCGGGGAATTGCCAGCACGGAAGCCGCTGTTTTTCAATTAAACCACAGTTTTTCGAATTAAGAACGCTTCCAGCGGAGACCCGACAAATTGCGTTTTGAATTGGGATGAAAAAACAGTAGGAAAAATTAAATCGACAGTTCTTTGTATAATCGCAGTCAACCTAGATACACTACGATTAATTACTTTTTGTAAATTAACTTGTTTTCATTTGAAAGTTCATATATGGATGACTCTGTCATTTGATATCCAGTTTTCTCGCTGACAGGTCGTCGTTGGTGAGGCTAGGATTGTGTCATTGGATATCTCAAAGGCTTTCGACAGAGTCTGGCACCGATCTCTTCTCGCCAAATTAACATCTTATGGTTTTCCTTATGGACTCTGTCATTTGATATTCAATTTTCTCGCTGACAGATCTCTTCAGGTCGTCGTCGATGGCATCTCATCCGAGAGATTTGCGATTAATGAAGGGGTACCTCAGGGGTCTGTCCTGTCTCCTACTCTGTTTTTGTTTCACATAAACGATCTCTTAGCTTCAACTTACAATCCGATGTGGAGGTAGGATGATAGTAGTCCTGGTATCATTCTTTTTTTTTTTTTCTATGACAAACCTGTCGCTGCTTCAGATGGAGGGAATAGCAGATATTGATAATTAATTGGGATCTCGTAACCGTTCTCGAATGGAGCAACAAAAATCTGGTAGAACTTCAACACCTCAGAAACTCAGGCCGCGGTTTTCTCTAAAAAAACATCAAGTGATAGTACAACAAAGATACTCATGGGCAGTAAAATCCTTCTAATGGGATCTAATCAGTCTATTCTAGGAGTAAATGTGAACATCAACTTTTCTTGGGACGATCATGTGCGCGCCATTGCCAAGTCCGCTTCTCAGAAGCTAGGCTTTCTTTTTAGGGCTAAAAATTACTTTACATTCTGATCAACTGCTCACTCTATACAAAGCTCGAGTTAGGCCAACACTGTTCTCATGTTTGGAGTTCAGCCCCAAAGGCACATTTAGGCTCTTCTGGATTCAATTCAAGGAAGCACAATTCGCTTAATTGACTGATAAGAGTTTGGAGTTTCGCTCTAAAATACACTTTGGCTCTTTAAGACTCAATTGAAAGAAGAGCTATTCGCCTAATTGATGACGGGAGTTAAATCGATTCTCTGGAGCACAGGCGAATGATTGGTGACTTATCTATTTTCTACAAATACTTTCATAGGGAGATTGCTCGCAGGAACTAATAGGATTGATCACTTCCAAAGTTAAGATTTTTAAGGCATAGAAGACAGTCAGAGGCAGCAACTTCCTGTATGGTCCAGCTTGACACAGTGAGGACTTGTCTATGGTCTCTCTCTTTTCTATAGAACTTCCAAGCTATGGAATTCGTTACCGAACGGAATATTCCCAAAAAAATTACAAATTATTCTTGTTTAAGAAGGCGGTTTATCGCCATCTATCCTTGTTTCTGCATTTTACACGTAGTGGTCTGAAAGGGGTTGCACTTTGCAAGTAGATTGAAATTAAAAAAATTCTTCTTCTTAGCTTTGGTAGAATCTGTATATCTTGAAGAGGAATTGAGGAAACTTACTATCAAAGGGAAACTTTGAAGAACCCCCAAATCTTAGAAAAAAGTCGTGAAAGAACGTACAAAATTAAACGCTAATTATTGGTGTGTTTTGAAGAGGAATTGAGAAAACTTACTATAGAAGGGAAACTTTGAAGAACCCCCAAATCCATAAAAAATCCTGGAAGAACGTGCAAAATTAAACGGTATTTATTGGTATGTTTTGAAGAGGAATTGAGGAAACTTACTACAGAAGGGAAACTTTGAAGAACCCCCAAATCCTAAAAACATCGTGGAAGAACGTGCAAAATTAAACGGTAATGATTGGCAATTTAAGAAAGTTTTCAAAGAAACTTAATCCTAAAGAGGAAACGGCAAATTCTGCAGATATTCAAGGGAAGGTAGAAAGCATTCATTATTTAATAAAAATCTCGAAAAACAACAAAATCCTGGAGAGCAATTTGGAAGTGTCAGTAACTTTTGGGCAGTATTTGGTAGGGATTAATTTCTGGATAAATCAGCATATACTAAGACAAAATTAGGAGCAACCTATTATTAAGGAGAAATCTTAAAGAATTTATGAACCATAAGTCTCGTAGGGATATGGACAGGTCACTGTCGATTAAACAAACACCTCCACAGAATGAGAATTATAAACGACCCGAGCTGCAGAGGGTGTTTAGAAGAAGATGAGAGTGTCGAGCACGTGATGTGTCACTGCCCGGCACTAGCATCAATCAGAGGATCCACGCTGGGGGACTTCTGGCCTAGTGTGGCCAGTTTGAGAAGGGCGCATCCAAGGGACGTTCTTCAGTTTCTCAACAAGGTTGCGTGGCTGAATGAATGACCAAGGACACCTCAATCACGGAGATAGCACAATGGGCCCGGAAAGGGTGGCCTAAGTGCTGGCCTAAACTTTAGGCAACCCACAACCAATCCAGAATCCAGAAAGTCTGTAAAATTAAGGAGTAAATGGTGATAATTTGAGAAATTTCAGAAAACCTCAAAATGATAACGAGAGATCTGTTTGAATCTATCTGTCTTAGAGATCAATTGAGAAAACTTTAAAATTCTAAATGGAAAACTACAAAAGTCTGTAGATCTTCAAGGGAAGTTGGGGAGCATTTATTATTAAATAAAAATCTTGAAAGACGTAAAAATCCTGCAGAGCGATTTGGAAGTGTCAGTAGATCTTAAAAAGTGTTTGGTAGGGACTAATTACTGGATAAATCAGCATATACTAACAGAAAATTGAGGCGAATCTATTGCTAAGGAGAAATCTCAAGGGATTTCTGAACCACAAGTCAGTAAAATTAAAAAGTAAATGGTAGTAATCTGAAGAAATTTTAAAGAACCCCAAAATGGCAATAAAAGATCTGATAAGATCTGCATGTCTTAAAGATCAGTTAAGGGAACCTATAACTAAAGAGAGACCTCGAGAAATCTCAAGAAATCTCCAAATCCTAAAAAAGAGCGTGGAAGAATGTGTAGAATTAAAAGGTATTTGGTGAGAATTTATTATTAAAGAAAGATATCTTATCTAAGAAACTTTAAATTCTAAAGAGAGATATCTCTAAGAACCTCCAAATTCTAGAGAAAGGTTTGGAAGAGCTGGTAAACTTTAAATTCTAAAGAGATATATCTCTAAAAACCTCCAAATTCTGGGGAAAGGTTTGGAAGAGCTGGTAGACGTCTAGGAATATTTGGTAGGGACTTATTACTAAAGACTGATTTCGAAGAATCTCTAAATTCTAAAGGAAAGATCTGGAAAAATGGGTACATAATAAAGGACAATTTGGGGGAACTGAATACTCAAAGATGGCACAGTATCAAGGAACTACAGTTTCGTCCACAGCAGACGTCTCTATGGTGGACTACCCCTCTCATGAAATTTGGCTTTGCCTTCAGGTTTGCTTGGAGAAGAGTTTTACTTTTATTATAGTTGACATACTAACTTAGTTTGTCCTAAACTGTGAGTTCCATCGATGCAAAATGGCTTCACCTCTGAAATGGAAACACTACCGAGTTCCACTGCTTTTCTCTCCTCAATCTCGTACCAGTTATTGCAGCTTTTTTATCATTTACCCTCAGGAATTCTTAGTATACGATCTTAAAATTGGTTGGCAGATTTCTCATACGACGTATGCATCCAATAAGAAAGAATTCTTCGAGAAGCCTCTAAAGGGCTGAATCTGTGTGTCAAAGTTGCACGGTCTTAACAAATAAATCATATTATTAAAAGTTGTCCAAATTAGTGAATTGTTGTAAAATATGGTAACTGCTCAGTTTGAATGACATCTTCCCCTTCTGTAAATTCCTAAAATATTGACATCCCTTAAAGAGTACGGTTTCGTAAAAAATAATTTTAAGAGTGTGTTGCCTTCGTATTCTTTGACGTTTCGATCGGCTTCGTATTCCAAAATGTTGGCACTCGTTACCAAAACAAAGCACTTTTAAAGAAATAGTCTTCTGTGGGAAAACACAAGAGGATACCTAATAGCTCATGAACATGAATACGATATCAGAACGCCCCAGACGACTTGTATCTAATTTAATTCTTCAGTTAATAGCTGCGTTAAATAATCGCCTAAATTATGTATTAAACGCATCCAATTTTTTATAATTAAATTTACTAAAGAGCACATAAAATTCTGAATTATAATCCTTACATAAGGTTAACTAATTAACGCATAATCACCGCCGTAATTATGGGTTTTAAGTAATACATGAAAAATATTCGTTTACGGTTCTCTTTGATGCATTTTGTATAATGAAGTCATTAGGAAATAAATTGAAAATGAGTACATTATTATTATGTTATTAAATAAGTTTTGAATTTGAATTATGCGACGGATTTTATGTCCACTTCATAAAATCTAACAGAACTGGCGTAATGAATTTGGTTTTACGACTTCGATCACAAAGATGCCGTGTACAGTTTGTATACAGTTAGCATTGTTCCCGAATGCTGACTGCCCAGTTATTAGACAGTACGTAGGATAATAACCGATGAAGACATGTAATAATACGTCATAAATATTCATTCAAATATAGTTAACTTCGGTTCTGTAATGAATGACACTCTTAACTTATGTCCTGCTAGGGTTAACAGCATGAGAAAATATCTTGTAGCTGGAATGAACCAAGGAAGTTTGATCCGTATTTTCCTTTATTGTTCTGCAACTTCGAAGACTTAAAAAACAGTGCGGGCAAACTTAAACCTTTTCACATCGTTACATGTCATCAGTTAGTATTTGTGGACATTTTAACAGTTTCATTTAACCGAATAACTGAACAACTTATTCACGTATTCATATAGCGCAATTTACAACTAACTTAGGGGGCGATTACTGGCTTATATTGGTATTTCACACATACTAGAATATTCGATGTATCGAAGTCTCGAATAAACAATTACGTATCTTTTTAATACTTGCTTGTAAACATTCGATAGACGTCTCGAACTAATAAGTAATTTCTTCGGCTGCTATCAAGTGAATAGGTTCTAGCAAACATCTAGTATTTTTTTTTAGGTGGAACGGACTGGTCCTTGGTTATCTTCAAAAATTGAAATACAGAACTTGTCCCCTGACACCAAGAAAGGTTAAAAAACGCAACAAACGTTGCTCTAACGCGTTTTAGCCAAACTGTTATCTTCAGAGAAATACAGTATCTCTCTGACGATGACAGCTTAGCTGTCGAAACGCGTTAGAGCAACGTTTGTTGTGTTTTTTAATCTTTCTTGGTTTCAGGGGACAAGTTCTGTATTTCAATTTTTAAACATTTAGTAAACAACTCTGAACTTTTAACTTTGAACTTTTAACAACTTTGAATTTAAAAGTTAGAATTTTGAGGAAGAAACTTGAAATCTATTTAATAAATCTCTAGCACTGACTGACAAAAAACGCAAAGCCTAAATGTGTGGCTCTAAAAAAAATAAAATTTTGCCCACGAATTGTTAGCATAACGTAAGTGAGCACTAAGAGAGGATTTTGCAAAATTCACCTTCTAAGAGCCTAAAAATGGGCACTTAAAACCAAAAAATGTTATGCAATGAATAATACACGCGGTTGTATTTAAAGCTGCCTATACGCGTTGAGAGCTGACGTCGTTATTTTTTTTTTTTTTTAAGTGTAATTCACTCGCAAAGGGTAAACCCATTATGTTTTTAAAGCACTGCGAGTAGGATGCGGAAACAAGGATAGATGGCGATGAACCGCCTTCTTAAACAAGGATAAGTTTTAATTTTTGCGAAAAATTCCTTTCGGTAACAAGTTCCATAACTTGGAAGTTCTATAAAAAAAAAGAATCTTCATAGACAGAAGTCCTCACTTTGTCAAGCTGGACCGCACAGGAATTTGCTGTCTCCGACTGTCTAGTATGCCTCAAGTACCTTGCCCTTGGGGGGATCAATCCTGTTAGTTCCAGCGAGCATCTTCCGTGATAGTACTTGCAGAAAAGAGACAAGTCACCAACCATAGGCCTATGCTCTAGTGTTTCGAGAGAATCGGTCAGACTTTCGTCATCAGTTAGGCGAATCACTCTTCTTTGAATTGAATCCAAAAGAGCTAAAGTGTGTTTTGGGGCTGAACTCCAAACATGAGAACACTATTCAAGTGTTAGCCTAACTTGAGCTTTGAGATGTGAAATGAAATGAATGTATCTCCAGTTTCCACACGAATTTATCCGCCTTTTTTTCAAGAATTCTTTTTTTTTTAATATGAATTTCTAAATATTTAAGTTTTAAACTCCAAATTATTGCTTTAATTTGGTCCTTCCGTTATTGAACATTTTTTCTTAGACATCTTGAAGTTTTTACTCAAAATTTCGACATCATTTCTTTTGCCAAAGCCAAAAAAGTTGTCACAATAACTCGAAACTTTGGAAAAATTTTAACATTTTCAAAAAAAAGGGAAAATCCTGAAAAATTCTAAAATTGGGAAAGTCGAAATTTTGAAAAAATCCAATTTTTCAAAAAAGTGAGAATTCTAAAAAAAGTGGAACTTTCCAATGTTTCACATAAAAGTCACAGCTTCGATAAAAAGTTGAAATATTGGAAAGTCCATTTTTTTTTAAAAAAAAGGTCGATTTTTTTTAAGGGAAAACTTTGAGAAATAGCCTTAAAGAACCCCTCAAATAATTCGATCTTTACCTAAGGAAAAGACATTTGAATATTTTTTTAAGTATACATGTATAATTTTAAAAATGGTAACGTTTTACGAAAAAATGACGAAATCGAAAATGTGATATTTTAAAAAAAAAATGAAATTTTCGGTAAAACTGAATATTTAAATAAGGCCAATTTTTTAAAATAATTCAACCTTCCAAAATCGAAATAGAAATTTTAGAATTGAAACTTTCAGGGAAAATTAAAATTTTGATAAAATTAAAAATTTTGTAATCAAAATTTTCTAAAAAATGTTGAAATGTTTACATAAAATACAAAGTTTCAAAGAACATTTTAAATTTTCAAGAAAAAAGTAAAAAAATAATAAAATATTGACATTCTTCAAATTATTTGAGTATTTCTTAAAAGTAACTGAAGAAGTCTCAATTTTTAAGAGAGTTAAGATTTTGAAAAATAATCCAAAATTTCAAAAATGGTAAAAGTTTTAAAAAAATCTCGAGTTCAAAAAAATTGAAGAATTTTCAGCCAAATTTTTAAAATAACCTAAATTTTAGAAAAGTAAATTTACTGAATGGCTTTTGTAATAAAGTTGGCTTTTAACAGTATTAAGAAAACCGAAATTTTCTTAAAAAGCCGACATTTTTGATTGCTGAGATTTTGGAAAAAATCCGAACATATTTTTTTAAAGGTGAAAACTTTGAAAGTTTCTAAATAAAAAAATTTGAAAAAAATGTCAAGGCCTTCAAAATAGAGTCAAAATTCCAGAAAACAATTTGTTGTTTAATCGACTTTTAAATTAAATCAAAATTGTCGAAGTCTTAATATTGCAGGAAAGCCAAAATTAGAAAAAGCGAAACTTTAAGAAAAAAGACGAAAATTTTGAGCAGTTGATATTTGGAAAAGAGCAATTTTGGTTTTTTTTTAAGTCGAGACTTTCAAAAATGGCACGTTTTGGAAAAAAGTCGCAATTTTGCAAAAATATTGCCGCTTAAAAAAGTCGAAATTTTAACAGAGCTCACATTTTACAAAAAGCGAAATTTAAATAAGTATTCAAATTTTAAAAAATTGAAATTTTGAAAATAGGGACAATTTGAAAATGGGCGAAAATTTAAAAAACTGAAATTTTTAAGAGTTTAGCTTTCAAAAATTTTATATTTCTAAAAAAGTAAGAATTTTCAAAGAATGAAAGTTTAAAAAATGTCGAAAGTTTTAAAAAAAGTCATGATTTCAAAAAGACTACACTAGAAAAAATTTAAACTTTGGAAAGTTGAAATTTTCAAGAAAAATTAGAATTTTGAAAAAACCAGAAATTTTTGGAAAAGTTGGTCGAAGCCTTGAAACGTAAACAAAGGTCAAAATCAAAAAAAAATAAATAAATATAATTAAAACTCTGAAAAGTTGAAATTTTTGCAAAATCGAAATATAAAAAAGTAAAATTTGTGGAAGAATGGAAACCCTGAAAAGAAGTCAAAAGTTTCAAAAAAAAGTCTAAATTTTCGAAAAAATCTAAACCTTGAAAAGTCAAAAATTTTCATATCGAAATTTCAAAAAATTCGGTATTTTAAAAAAAGATGTGGCCGCTTTAAAAAAATTGAAATTTTAAATAAGAGTTCAAATTTAAAAAAAAGCGATTTTTTTAAGACATCAGAAGTTTGCAAAATCGAAATTTTGAAAAACAATTCAAATTTAAAAAATTTTAAACTTCTAAAAAGGGAAATTTTAGTAAAGAGGCAAAAATTCGAAAAAAATGTCGAAAGTTTCAAAAAAGAGTTAATATTTTAAAAGGTTAAACTTTAGAAAAAAATGTAAACTTTGGAAAGTTGAAATTATTGAAAAATTGGAATTATGAAAAAACTAGACATTTTCGGAAAAGTTGGTCGAAAATCCGAAACGTAAACAAAAGTCGAAATCAAAAAATAAAGTAAAATTTGTTGAAGAATGGAAAGCTGAAAAAAATGTCGATATTTTTAAAAAGAATTTTCACACAAAATCGAAATTTTAAAAAAATATAATATTTGAAATGTCGCCGCTTTAAAAAAAATCAAAATTTGATATAAGAGTTCAAATTTAAAAAGGTGACTTTTTTTTAAAGAAATCAAAAGTTTGCAAAGTCCAAATTAAAAAAATTATTCGAATTTAAAATTTTGAAAAAGGGAAAATTTTGAAAAAAGGCAAAAATTTAAAAAATGTCGAAAGCTTCAAAAAAAGTCAAGATTTTAAAAAGACTAAACTCTGAAAAAAAATTAAACTTCGAAAAGTTGAAATTTTTGAAAAATTGGAATTTAGAAAAAACCGGGAAATTTTTGGGAAAAGTTGATCGAAATCTCGAAATGTCAACAACAGTCAAAATCAAAAATAAAGTAAAATGTATGGAGGAATGGAAAATCTGAAAAAAAATGTCGAAATGTTCCAAAAAAAAGGTCGAAATTTTCAAAAAAAATCTATATTTTCGAAATAATTCTAAACCAGATAAAATCGAAATTTTCAAAATGGTACAAATTTTTGAAAATGTCTAAACTTAAAAGAAAAGTCGAAATTATGAAAAAAAAGCGAAAATTTAAGAAACTGATGTTTTTAGAACAGTTTAACTTTCAAAAATTCTACATTTTTAAAAAAGTCAGAATTTTCAGAGTTGAAGATTTTAAAAAATATGGAAATTCTCAAGAGAAAAATCAAGACTTTAAAAGGGCCAAATTTTGGAAAAAAATGTAAACTTTGAAAGGTTGAAATTTTTGAAAAATTGGAATTTTGAAAAAACTAGAAATATTGGGAAAAGTCGGTCGAAACATCGAAACATAAACAAAAGTCGAAATCAAAAAATAAAGTAAAATTTGTCGAAGAATGGAAAAGCTGAAAAAAAATGTCGAAATTTTCAAAATAAAAAGAAAGTCTCAGAAAAAATCTAAATTTTCCACAAAAAAATCTAAACCTTGAAAAGTCAAAATTTTCAGATGAAATAGAAATTTTTAAAAAAGCAGCGAAAAGCGAAAAAGTCGAAACTTAAAAAAGAGTCGAAATTTTGAAAAAAAAGCGAAAATTTAAGAAACTGGTGTTTTTAGAACTGTGTATATAATATTCTACATTTTTAAGAGTCAGAATTTTTAAAGAGTGGAAGTTTTTAAAAGATATGGAAATTTTCAAAATAAAAATCAAGACTTTAAAAGGTCCAAACTTTGGAAAAAAATGTAAACTTTGAAAAGTAGAAATTTTTGAAAAATTGAAATTATGAAAAAACTAGAAATATTGGAAAAAGTCGGTCGAAACCTCGAAACGTAAACAAAAGTCGAAATCAAAAAATAAAGTAAAATTTGTCGAAGAATGGAAAAGCTGAAAAGTATGTCGAAATTTTCAAAAAAAAGACAGTTTAAAAAAAAATCTAAATTTAAAAAAAAAAATTTAAACCTTGAATAGTCCAAATTTTCAGATAAAATCGAAATTTTCAAAAAAGTACAAATTTATGAGAAAGTCGAAACCTAAGAGAGTCGAAATTTAAAAAAAAAGCAAAAATTTAAGAATTAAGAATTAAAGAAAATTAAAAATTCAAAATTTTCAAACAGTGGAAGATTTTAGAAAGCATCGAAATATTCAAAAGAAATCAAGATTTTAAAAAGGCCAAACTAAAAAAAATTGAAACTTTGAAAAGACGAAATTTTAATAAAAATGGAAATTTTGAAAAAAAAAACTAGAAATTTTGGCCAAAACGAAAGGTAAAAGTCGAAATAAAAAAAAAACACAAATTTTTTTGAAAAACTTAAAAGCTGAAAATATGTTGATATTAAAAAAAAAAGTCTGAATTATCAAAAAAAATCTAAAGCTTGAAAAGTCGAAATATCTAAAAAAATCAAAAGTTTTAAAAACGTAAAAATTTTTCAAAAGTCGACATTTCGAAAAAGTAAATTTGCAATAAAATCGGATTTCGAAAAAATACAACTTTTTAAAAAACTCGACATCAAAAAATTTGAGTTCTCAGTTTTCAAAGAAATCTGAAATTTTCGAAAAGTAAATATTTGGAAAAAAATGGAAATTACCAGAAAAATCGAAATTTCGACATTTTCAACTTTTCTGCTAATTTTACAAACGAAAATTTCAGAAAATTTGGTATTTCCAAAATATAAAATGTTTAATAAAGAGAAAAATGATAAAAAAGTACCAGGTTTTCAAAAGAATCAAAATATATTCAAATAAGGAGGAATTTTAGAATAAAAAAAGTTTCAAAAAGGAAAAATTCGGAAAAAGTTCGAAATTTTCAAACTTAATTTCGAGAAAGTTGAAATTTTAGGAGTCGAAGAAGAAAAGGTTGACATTATAAAAGAAGCGGATATTTTAAAATGTCGAAATTTTCGAAATAAGTTGAAATTTTCAGTAATAATCGAAGTCTTCAAAAAAGTTGGAGTTTTCAAAAAGATGACCCAGGAATCCTTTGTTTTCTTTCACGCAGGCGAAGGCAGCTAGTCTCTATATAACTATTTTAGAGAAATGTCGGAATCCATGAGTAGTGAAAATAGAACGCAGAGAGATAACCTGTCCATTGCAAGGTATTTCTCGATTCTCGACAGTCTGCAGCGCGAAGTATGTTTTTAGTGACATTACAATTATCAATTCTGTCACCTAACGTATTCGAACTAATAAATACTTATGACATTAGAGTATAATCAAAAAAAACGAAAGTCCTCCTAGACCAGATTTGGTGATTAAGCAAGTAGAAAAAAATTCGAAAACTAATAAAACCATATCAAGAAAGTTCAATGGAAGCTCCTTCAGTTTAGTACCCTATTTGTGGGTTTGTGATGCGCAAAATACTCTTTTCTGCTTTGTATGTCTAATTAGGGATTCTCCAAAAAGGAATTTAAATCTAGTTAAAATAAATTAATAAAAGTAAAAAAATACACCCAGTTAACATGACAGATTATTCAGTTTTGGGTAATATCGATTAAATATAATTCAGCACAATGAAACCGTCACTAGAAACAGACATATCCTTGATAGATTTGTTCATCATTTTGCCACATGCTGCATTTGTGATAAATTTACAGCAGCATTCAAAATCAAAATTAAACTATGTTGAATTTATCTAGTCACCATCTAAATGAAGAATAATAAAGAAAATGCGTTCTCATGATCCGCAAACTTCTTAAGATTGTTATTAAGGCGAAAACCGACCGCCACACAATATCGCCCATTTTAGTATTCAACCTGCACAACTCAACAAATAATATACTTACAAGCTCGGCTCCTCAGGTCCCATATCTTGAGGGTGCGGTCGTGACTTCCAGTGACAACTTTGGCCGCCTCCCCCAGAAACTTGGCCGCCATCACCTTGCCGGAATGCCCGGTCAGCGTGTGCTGAAAATAAAACGGCCAAATGAGGTATTGGATAATCTTGTATAGTACGGTGGGCGCATGTATCAGCACATCTACAAGGCGAAAGAGGGCCGACTATCGGATGCCGGGATCGACTTTGAGACTTTAAACGGCGATATGGAGCCGAGGGCTCGGATCGGGGTTACAATGGCACTTTAAAATCGAACACGTTCAGGGAGAAAGTGCGATAAAAAGATACAGACGTCGACCGGGGGGTGAAGGGTGGAGGAGGATATGCATTTTCTCGATAGCGTTGACAAGTGCATGGAGATCGCTTACATCGTGGAATAGGAAGTTCTGCTTTGCTGCAGTAGGGTGTTTACTGCACGCCAAAAGGCATCCCAGCAATCGATATCGTTTTGCCAATGATTCAACAAAGCAAGATCGTCCAAATCAAGAGGTTTTTGACCAGAAGTAATCGTATTTTGGGATAATAGAGAAGTATTCTGTGGTAACCTAATAAAGACGACGCGAATTTTTAACTAGTAATACACTCGTGTTACTTATGATCCCATCAGGTCGCGCGTTCGTAGGACAACGCACTGCACACAATCACTTCATAAAAAAATTAAATCAAAAGCTTTTTTGGATCATATTCATTAGTTTATTTACCAACACAGAAATAAGCGTCGAATTTTTCTTTTTTTGAGTTCGAACATGGTGAATAGAGAGATACACGTTTAGAAAAGTTATTTTAATTTTACATTCAATATTTCAAGTTTATCCTGATATTTTTAATTAACTTAAGAACTTGTTGTTGACTTCTGGAAATATGTCCAAACTGGAAACTTCTATTCCATAATATTATTATTGTCTTTCTTTTGTGCAAGTAGCACAACTATTTAATTAACATAAACGCAGAAATATACGTAAACGACACCAATCTGAATAAAAAAGATTACACGGAACCTAAAGTGAATAAACATTTGACTTAATAAGCAATTTATTAATGGATTAATAACTTTCACTGTAATAACATAATTATAAGGATTTAATTACACAATTAATTGATTAATGGATTGGCAACACTACTCCTAATTGATCAATTTGTTTACTTAAACATATATTTTATTTTAGGAATGGCTTTAATTTAGTAAAAGGTTATATTTGAATTTGTTTGTGAAGTTATTTTGAACACATTAAATAATTCTTTAGAAGATTTCAAAAAAACTAGTCATAGAAATTAACAGATATCAAAAAAGAATCAGCTAAGAGCGAATTGGGCTAGCACAATTAGGGTTCCGAAACAACTACTACAGTAAACAATCAACAGACGAAGACAGGATTTCGTTCAGGGGGGGGGGAGAGGAGGCAACAATCATTTTGAAAAGATGATGGAAAAAAAAGAAAATCGGAAAACCTTCCGGCTGAGTATATGTATATTTTCATTTAACTACAACAACTGGGCGATCGAATTTCCAAATTAAATTTGATATTTGGAAACAGATCCACACTTTGGAAAATCGCATCTGAAAGAAAAACCGCAACTTTTGAAAAACGACGAAATTTTGAAAAAAAAAACCGAAATTGAATTTTGTGAAAAAAGTGGCAATATTCAAACAATTGTAAGACGAATTTAGAAAAAAAAAATCGATTCATAAAAATATTTCTCTCATAATTTTTAGGTTTACTTAAATTTTGTCATAATTTTGAAATTTACAAGAAATCTTTTTCTGCAAACTCACTAAAAATATTATTGTCAGAATCTTTAGATTTTTAGTAAAATGTCGATTCAAATTTGGAAAAATTAAAGAACTTTGAAAAAAGGTCGAAATTTTGAAAAATTGTAAGTAGAAATTTCCAGACACATCACATTTTGAAGTACAAATTAGAATTTATAGAATAAGACAAATTTCCAAAAATTGAAATACAAAATTTTGGTGGAACGGACTGGTCCTTGGTAATCTTCAAAAATTGAAATACAAAACTTGTTCCCTGAAACCAGGAAAGATTAAAAAACACAAGAAAGGTTGCTCTAACGCGTTTCGACAGCCAAGCTATCATCTTCAGAGAGATACAGTACAGTATTTCTCTGAAGATGATAGCTTGGCTGTCGAAACGCGTCAGAGCAACCTTTGTTGTGTTTTTTAATCTTTCTTGCTTTCAGGGGACAAATTTTTTATTGAAACTACAAATCTTAAATCCTTGTCTCCTGAATTTCAATTTTTGAAGATAACTAAGGACCAGTCCATTCCACCAAAAAAGAGACGAATTTCGAGATACATTAAATTTTCAGAAAGTCAAATAAAAAATATAAGAAATTATCAAAAAATGGTGAATATTAAAAAAAATGATTTCGAAAAAAATAAACAGTCGAAATTGCTCGAAGAAAATTCAAAATTTTCGAGAAAAAATTCAATTTTAAAAGGAAAAAGAAAATTTTTTGAAAATAACTTCGAAAGAGTCGAATTTCGAGAAAAAAACCAATTTTGGAATAAAGTTCGAATTTCTAGAAAATGACAAATAAAAACCTAACCTTTCGGAAAACTCCGTAATATTTTGAAAATTCTAATATTTCTAAAGGTCAAATTTTGTGAAAAAAGTTGCAATTTTAACAACAAGTCGAAATTTTGAGAAATTGGTCCACTGTAAGTGGAGATTTTCATAAACATAAAACATCTCATTTTGAAGTACAAGTTAGAATTTCTAGAATAACACAAATTTTGAGAAATATTATATTTTCGGAAGGATCAAATTAAGAAAATAAGAAAATTTCAAAAAATCCCGAATAATAAAAACATTTATTTTGAAAAAATTAACGATTTTTGAAAAAATATCGTCGAAAGATCGAGAAAGAGATCGAAATTTCTCAAAGAAAATTTAAAATTTTTGGGAGAAAATTCAATTCTAAAAGAAAAAAAAAAGAATTTTAAAAAATAATTTGGAAAGAGTAGATGTTTCGAAATAAAAAACAATTTTGAGAAAAAGTTCGAGTTTCTAGAAAATGAAATAAATAAAAACCTAACCTTTCGGTAAACCCTGTAATATTTTGACAATTAATTTAATATTTCCAAAGATCAAATTTTCTTAAGAAAGTAGCAATTTTTACAAAAAGTCGAAATTTTGGGAAACTGGTCCACTGTAAGTGGAGATTTTCATAAACATAACACACCTTATTTTGAAGTACGAGTTAGATTTCTAAAACAAGACAAATTTTGAGAAAGATTAAATTCTCGGAAGGTCAAATTAAGAAAATAAGAAGCTTTCAAAAAATGTCGAATATTAAAAACATTGATTTCGAAAAAATTAACGATTTTTCCAAAATATTGTCGAAATGTCGAGAAAAAGATCGAAATTTCTCGAAGAAAATTCAAAATTTTCTAGAGAAAATTCAATTCTAAAATGTGAAAAGAAGAATTTTTAAAAATAATGTTGAAAGAGTCGAATTTGGAAAAAAGTCGAATTTCGGCAAAAAAAAACAAATTTAGGAAAAGTTCGAATTTCTAGAAAATGAAATAAATAAAAACCTAACCTTTCGGAAAACCCAGTAACATTTTTACAATTTAATATTTCCAAAGGTCAAATTTTCTTTAAAAAGAAGCAACTTTTACAAAAAGTCGAAATTTTGGAAAACTGGTCCACTGTAAGTAGAGATTTTCGTAAACATAACACATCTCATTTTGAAGTACGAGTTACAGTTTCTATAATAAGGACAAATTTTGAGAAAGATTAAATTTTCAGAAGGTCAAATTAAAAAAATTAGAAATGTTCAAAAAATGCCGAATATTAAAAACATTGAATTCGAAAAAAATTACGATTTTTTAAAAATATCGTCGAAATGTCGAGAAAAAGATTGAAATTTCTCGAAGAAAATTCAATATTTTCGAGCGAAATTTAATTCTAAATGGAAAAAAAAAGAATTTTGAAAAATAATTTCGGAGAGTCCAATTTCGAAAAAAAAAAACAAATTTGGGAAAAGTTCGAGTTTCTAGAAAATGAAATAAATAAGAACCTAACCTTTCGGAAAACCCTGTAATATTTCGACAGTTTAATATTTCCAAACGTCAAATTTTCTTAAAAAAGTTGCAATTTTACAAAAAATCGAAATTTTGGGAAACTGGTCAACTATAAGTGGAGATTTTCATGAACATAACACATCTTATTTTGAAGTACGAGTTAGATTTCTGGAATAAGGCAAATTTTGAGAAAGATTAAATTTTCGGAAGGTCAAATTAAGAAAATAAGAAACTTTCAAAAGATGCCGAATATTAAAAACATTAATTTCGAAAAAATTAAGGATTTTTCAAAAATATCGTCGAAATGTCGAGAAAAGATTGAAATTTCTTCAAGAAAATTCAAGATTTTCGAGAGAAAATTCAGTTCTGAAAGGAAAAAGATAATTTTTAAAGAGTCAAATTTCGAGAAAAAAAACGAATTTTGAGAAAAAATTCGAGTTTCTACAAAATGAAATAAATAAAAATCCTTACCGTTCGGAAAACCCTGTAATATTTTGATAATTCTAATATTTCCAAAAGGTTAAATTTTGTATAAAAAGTAGCAATTTTTACGAAAAGTCGAAATTTTGAGAAACTGTCCCACTGTAAGTGGAGATTTTTATAAACATAAAACATCTCATTTTCAAGTAGAAGTCAAAATTTCGAGAATAAGACGAATTTTGAGAAATATGAAATTTTCAGAAAGTTTAATTTAAAAAAAATCAGAAAAAAGCGAATATTGCTAAAAGGAATTTTGAAAAAAATAATGAATTTTGAAAAATATCGTCGACATGTCAAAAACAGGGTCGAAATGTCGAAAAAAGAGTCGAAATTTCTAAAAGAAAGTTCAATTTTAAAAGTAAAAAGGAGAATTTTGAAAGAGAAAAGGGGAATTTTCAAGAATAAAACGTAATTTCGAAAGACGAATTTCTAGAGGAAAACTCAATATTAGGAAAGTCGAAATTTTAAGAAAACCAAATTTAAAATAAATATCCAACCTTTCGGAAAAACTCTAAAAATGTTGAAAATTTGAAAAATGTCAAAATATTTTTAAAGATCGAATTTTGTGAAAAAAAGTCGAAACTTTCACCAAAAAGTCGAAAATTTGAGAAACTGTTTTCACTGTAAGTCGAGATTTTTATAAACATAATACATCTTATTTTAAAGAATTTTGAAAAAATTTGAAGAATAAGACGAATTTTGAGAAATGTGAAATTTTCAGAAAGTTAAATTTAGAAAAAATCAGAAAAAGCCACATTGTACTGAAATGAATTCTTGAAAAAATGATTGTTGACAAATATCGTTAAAATGTCGAAAAAAAGGGAGGAAGTTTCTAAGAAAAAACTTAGAATTTTCAAAAGAATGTTCTATTTTGAGAAATAAAATACGAGAATTTTCAAGAATAAATCGTAGAGAAGAATTTTGAGAGAAAAACTCAATATGGGAAAAGTCAAAATTTTTAGAAAACCAAATTTTAAATAAAACTCGAACCTTTCGAGAAAACTCGAAAAATGTTGAACATTCGAAAAATATCAAAATATCTTTAAAGATCGAATTCTGTGAAATAAGTCGCAATTTTCATAAAAAGTCGAAATTTTGAGAAGTTACCCTGTAAATGGAGATTTTTATAAACATAAAACATCTACTTTTGAAGTACAAGTCATAATTTCGAGAATAAGACGAAATTTTGAGGAAATATGGAATTTTCCAGAAAGTCAAATGAAAAAAAAAAACAGAAAAAGCCGAATATTGCTGAAATGAATCTTGAAAAACACAATGATTGTTGAAAAGTATCGACGAAATGTCGAAAAAGTGTGGAAACTCCTAAAAGGAAACTTGGAATTTCCAAAAGAAAATTCAATTTTGACAGAAAATAAGGAGAATTTTCGAGAATAAAACGTAATTTCGAAAGACGAATTTCGAGAGGAAAACTGAATATTGGTAAAGCCGAAATTTTTAGAAAACCAAATTTAAAATAAAACTCCAACCTTTCGGAAAAACTCTAAGAATGTTGAAAATTCGAAAAATGCCAAGATATTTTTGAAAATCGAGTTTTGTGAAAAAAAGTCGCAATTTTCACAAAAAGTCGAAATTTTGAGAAACTATTTCAGTGTAAGTGGAAATTTTTATAAACATAAAACATCTCATTTTAAAGTACAGGTCAAAATTTCGAGAATAAGACGAATTTTGAGAAATATGGAATTTTCAGAATGTAAAATTTAAAAAATAATAAGAAAAAGCCAAATATTTCAGAACCGAATTTTAAAAAACTTAATGATTGTTGAAAAATATCATCGAAATGTCGAAAAAGTGTCGAAATTTCTAAAAGAAAACTTGGAATTTTCAAAAGAAAGTACAATTTTGAGAGAAAAAAAGGAGAATTTTCAAGAATAAATCGTAATTTCGAAAGAGACGAATTTCGAGAGGAAAACTCAATACTGAGAAAATCGAAATTTTTATAAAACCAAATTTAAAATAAAACTCCAATCTTTCGAGAAAACTCGAAAAGTGTTGAAAATTCGAAAAATGTGAAACTATCTCGAGATCGAGATCGAGTTTTGTAAAAAAAGTCGCAATTTTCAAAAAAAGTGTCTAATTTTGAGAAAAAAAAACCTCAATTTTCAGTTTTCTCCCTTATTTATGTAGTTACTTTATATATAAGGCGAATTTTGAGATAAAAGTTAAAATGTCGGAAATCAAATTTTAAAAATCGAAATTTTTAAGAGGAAAAGTGACGGAATTTTGAAAGAAAAAATGATTTTTGAGGGAAGAGTCCAAAATATAGAATTTTGAGAATAAACCCGAAATTATGAAAAGGACGAATTTAAACTAATTTTAAATGAAATAGTCGAAATCTCAGAAAAGTTAGCTATCGAATTTTGAAATAAAAATTTCGAGAATCAGGCAAAATTTAAGAAACCAGTCAACATTTTTGAAAAGTGATATTGTAAAGGATCGAAAATCTTCAGAGAAGTCCGATGTTGAGATTAAATAACGGAATTTGGAAAATAAAACGAAATTTCGAGAAAAACTACGAAACGGAGAAAAAGGTCGAAATTTTCCGGAGAAGGTCAAATGTTAAGAAAAAGGTACAATTTTGAAAATGGTCCTTTATGAAGATAAACGAATTTTGGAGAAAAAAAATCAAATTAAATAAAAAACAAATTTCGAAAAAAAAAATGTTTGTATTTCCAGGAACATACATAGACGAATTTTGAAAAAAATATCGAATTTTCGAACTTTGAAAAAAATATCAAATTTTCGATTTTTTTAAAATTCGTTTTCATTTCTGGAAATTTAGATTTTTTCCTCGGATTTTTGAAAAACAAAGACTGATTTATAAAATTGAAAATTTAGAAAAAAAGCTTGAAATTTAGTAAAGACTTGAAATTTCCCAGAAGAGTCAAATTTTATCGAAATTTTGAAAAAAAGCCAAATTTTGGGGAAAATAAGATTTCTCGAATTTTGTCTCGACTGTTCCAATCAGACGCGGGCGATTTTCCCCATCATAAGTCAGAAAATGTCCAATAAACATCGAAATTTAAAAAAAACAAATTGGACCACAAAGCTATATTTGATTAAGCGATTTTTTTCGACATTTTTGTTCCTTTACAAAATTTTCACAAAATCATCAAAATTTCCAGATAACTAATTTTAGTTTTTTATCAAAAGTCGACTAAATTTCGAGGAAAAAGACAAATCTTGATAAGTCGAAATTTTCGTAAAATTAAAATTTAAAGAAAAGTCGAAATTTTCGGAGAAAAACGAATTTTGAGAAATGGTGAAATTTCGAAAGAAAGGACGATGAATTTTGAGATACAAATTTGTAATTTTGGATTCTGATAAGAAAAGTGGAATTTTAGGAATAAAAAATTTCAAAAGAGAGACAAGTTTGGTGAAAAGAGAGTTAAGTCGAAATTTCGATAACTCATGGAAAGGACGAATTTTGCAGAAATGAATATCTTTTAAAAAAAGCATCCTCAGTTGAATTTGTCTAGCTGCATAAGCCAGGGGGGGAAGGGGAAACTGTCCTACCCTGGCCTACTCTAGCTAGAGAGCAATAGACCAAATTAAATAATTATTACTTATTTGACATTTTATCCAAATTTTCTTGTGTTATAATTAAAAAATAAAGAAATGTCTATTTTCAAATGAGCACCTTTTTCTACAATCAATCCCAATATTTATGGAACTGATTGTATTGATAATTGAAATACAAATTTTGTCCCTTGAAATCAAGAAAGATTAAAAAACACAACAAAGGTTGCTCTAAAGCGTTTCGACAGCCAAGCTATAATCTTCAGAGAAATAATCAAATTGTATTAATGTCACAGGTAAAAAGCATTCATTCGCAATGAGTCGATGGCTAACAAAGATTGTCTCCGATCGCGTTAAAATGTTTGATTCCAACCGCAATTACTGCATTGCGTGCAATTTAATAAACCAATGCTAACTCCGAAAATTTTTAGGTAAATGAAATAATGCAAAAAAAATTGATCTGCATTTTATCCTTCGGCTAAATTAGGTTTTATATAAAAAAATTAATGCTATATGGATCAAAAAGCCTACTTTAAAATCGAGTTTTATAAACATCGATAATCCTCCCTCCTGACTGGCGAAGAATCTGTTTGGACAACCAGGTAATTATTTCATTTGCAGGAATAGCAGGCTGAAAATAGTTTTTTTTCTCAGTTCATTCCCCTCGTGCAAACGGAGACTTGTTCAATGCAGCAAATGGCCCATCTTGCGATTATTTTCATTAAAATCGTCTGATTCAGCCGGCGAGTCTATGAATTTCCCAGATTAGAATGAATAAAGGGTTAATCTCGAGCTCGACTGTGGTATTAATTAAGAAATAATTTATTTATCGCGATTGGCCTTATCTCGAATTAAGAGCCCAGATATAGCGCATGGTAATGACTCTTGGTTATTCACCTTGATAATTAATAGCTGACTTTATGCTGGCGCTCCTTTATTTTTGCACTGTTCAGGTGAAATATAAGAAATTTGTTTCTTTTTGTCCCTTTTCCCCAGTACTATGTTTATTGTTTGTGTATGTATATAAAAGACAAACACCACTTACCTCGTCATTTATTGAAATTGAAATAAGTACTTCATCTGACGAGACCATCGCCTAAGAAAAGATTTTTTCGAGACTCAGTCCCTAAGGGGGTGAAAATATGTATCAAATCTTAGATGCGATGATTTAGTCACTTCTGAGAATCAAGTGGAGATCTCAATTTAATTTTTAAATATTAAATTCTAGGGCTAGAGAAAAGTGAAAATTCTAAATGTTTTTTTTTCAAATTAGGAAAATTAGGGAAACTAGAAAAAATTAAATCATGAAGCAGATACGTTTTAAATAAGTTAAAGGTTAATCTCAACTTAATCCCTCTCCCAACAAATTTTAATCCTTGTGATATTTATTTAATTATACTAGATAGTTCTCTTATGCAAATTCGAATACACTTACTACCTTGTTACGTTTAGTTGTCCACATCCTATAATTAACTTTAAAATGAAACATTTTATCCCTATACGGCCATATTGGACATATAAATTATAATGACATAGATTATTGGCTTCGCGCCATGAATATATTCTTTGTATATAGTAAACGTGCATCGTTATCAGCATTGATAATTTCCTGCTGTTGATGGCGTCGATATGGTCACTTTGAAATCACCAGTTCATAAGCTAACTGATGCGTATGAATTTAATTGGGGTGAATTTCACATATTACAGTGTCAGGACAATTTGCAGAATTATTAAATCAAATTGTAAATAAATTTCATTCGGGGGTGATTCCCCGCTAAAACGATGCTTATGCAACCAGTCGCACTTTCATATGTTTACTCATCTTTGGTAATTATCAAATAGCGACAACGGTTTGCATATTTTGCCTAACATTTTCCTCCATGGTGTCCTCTGTGACCCCGCAAGAATTAACAAAAAATAATTTTCAAAGAACTTCCCAAAAGTAATTCTTAAGCAGGAATTACGTAAAGTAATTCTTAAACAAGTTTTTTTTTGGTGGAACGGACTGATCCTTGATTATCTTCAAAAATTGAAATACAAATCTTGTCCCTTTGGTTTCAGGGGACAAGATTTGTATTTCAAACAAGTTTTATTTAAAAATCATTGTCAACCAAGATTTACCTGCACATAACTCTCGTAGAAGAATTATCTAAAGTAATTCTCCAATGAGAATTATCGAAATAATTCTTAAAGAAAAATGATATAAACGTAAATGTTAAACCAGAATTATAAAAAAACAATTATAATATGTATTAAACCGGAATTAGAAAAACTAATTCTCAAACGAGAATTTGAAATTAAAAATAATTCTTCCAAGAGCATTATCCACAAAATAGTCTCCAAAAAAATTGTCTAAACCTAATTCTTAAAGGAGAATTGCCTAAAAATAACTCTGAAAGTTTCTTAAAGTATCTCTCTCAAGATGATAACTTAGCTATCGAAACGGGTTAGAACAACTGTTGTTGTGTTTTTGAACCTTTCTTACTTTCAGGGGACAAGATTTGTATATCAATTTTCGAAGATAACAAAGAACCAGTCTGTTCCACCAAAAATTATTTAAACATAATCCTAAAATTGGATTTATTAAATTCAGATTTAATAATTCCTTATTAATTCGGAATTAACCAAAGATATTCTCAAACGAGAATGGTCCACAAATAATTTTCACATGAAAATTACCTTGAAATAATTCTGAAACAGGAATTAACTAAAAATCATCTTGATTCATTTTACTTAGGCTATAATTCTCAAAGAACAATTATCTAAAAATAATTTTCCGACGAGAATTATCTCAAATAATTCTCCGACGAGAATTATCTCATATAATTCTCAGAGCAAATCATCTGAAATAATTCTCCGTACGAGAATTATCTCACATAATTCTCCGACGAAAATTATCTCAAATAATTTTCCGACGAGAATTATCTCAAAATAATTCTTAAACTAAAATGATTCAAACATTAATTTTAAATCAGAATTATCAAAAATAATTCAAACATTTATTAAACCAGGATGACCTGAAGAAGGATCAAATAATAAATATATAAAAATAATCCTTTCAAGGGAATTACTTACACATAATTTATTCTAAAACAAACAAAATTACCCAAAAATTATTTCCGAAATGATAATAGGCTAAATATTAAACGAGAATTACCTAAACATAATTTATAAACCGGAATTATCAAAACTGATTTTAATAATTCTTGAACAAGAATAACGTAAAAAAATTCTCAAGATAGAATTGGTTGCAAATAATGTTCACAAAAGAATTATCTAAAACTCCACTGCAACTGACAATTACATGGACATAATTCTAGAAGGAGAATTACATGGACATAATTCTGGAAGGAGAATTACATAGACATAATTCTGGAAGGAGAATTATAAAAAATAATTCTTAGAGAAGAATAGCCCTAAGATTACTTCTTAAAGGAGAAATTATCTAAATATAATTCTCAAACCGAAATTATCAAACTCAATTCTAAAACAAGAATTACCTAAAGTAATTCTTAAACAAAAATAATTCTCACAAGAGAATTACCAAAAAATAATTCTCACAAGAGAATTACCAAAAAAAATTCTCAAGCAAGAACTATTAAAACTTCTTTTTATAATTCTTATAGATGAATCACCCCGATGAATTACCCAAAGTAATTCTCAAACGAAAATCATCTAAAAATAATTCTCACAAAAGAATTACCAAAAAATAATTCTCAAGCAAGAACTATTAAAACTTCTTTTGATAATTCTTATAGATGAATTACCCAAAGTAATTCTCAAACGAAAATCATCTAAAA
Organism: Dastarcus helophoroides; assembly: GCA_028583605.1. Lineage (NCBI taxonomy): Eukaryota > Metazoa > Arthropoda > Insecta > Coleoptera > Bothrideridae > Dastarcus > Dastarcus helophoroides. The sequence goes on from CM053327.1 coordinate 36,185,336, forward strand.
ATGATTCTCACAAGAGAATTACCAAAAAATAATTCTCAAGCAAGAACTACTAAAACTTCCTTTGATAATTCTTATAGATGAATTACCCAAAGTAATTCTCAAACGAAAATGATCTAAACATAATTCTCTGAAGAGAATTACCAAAAAATAATTCTCAAGCAAGAACTATTAGAACTTCTTTTGATAATTTTTATAGATTAATTAGCCAGATGAATTACCCAAAGTAATTCTCCAACTAAAATCATCTAAAAATGATTCTCACAAGAGAATTACCAAAAAATAATTCTCAAGCAAGAACTAATAAAACTTCTTTTGATAATTCCTATAGATGAATTACCCAAAGTAATTCTCAAACGAAAATCATCTAAAAATAATTCTCACAAGAGAATTACCAAAAAATAATTCTCAAGCAAGAACTATTAAAACTTCTTTTGATAATTTTTATAGATTAATTAGCCAGATGAATTACCCAAAGTAATTCTCAACCGAAAATCATCTAAAAATAATTCTTACAAGAGAATTACCAGAAAATAATTCTCAAGCAAGAACTACTAAAACTTCTTTTGATAATTTTTATAGATGAATTACCCAGATGAATTACCCAAAATAATTATCAAACGAAAATCATCTAAAAATAATTCTCACAAGAGAATTATCAAAAAATAATTCTCAAGCAAGAACTATTAAAACTTCTTTTAATAATTCTTATAGATGAATCACCCAGATGAATTACCCAAAGTAGTTCTTAAACGAAAATCATCTAAAAATAATTCTCACAAAAGAATTACCAAAAAATAATTCTCAAGCAAGAACTATTAAAACTTCTTTTGATAATTCTTACAGATGAATTACCCAAAGTAATTTTGAAACGAACATCATCTAAAAATAATTCTCTTCTGTCTAGGGAGGCTCTTTTTTCTATAGAACTTCCAAGCTATGGAACTCGTTATCGAACCGAATTTTCCCCAAAAATTACAATCTATCCTTGTTTAAAAAGCGGTTCATCACCATCTATCCTTGTTTCCGTATCCTACTCGCGCTGCTTTGAAGGTATAATAGGGTTATCCTTTGCGAGTGGATAGAAAATGAAAAAAACAGGAATTCTGGATCTGCACATTTTACCCTTGATTGCAAAGTGAATTTTAATTCCGTTCTTCGTCACGAATGTCAAATGCTTTCACAAGTCATTTAAGGCTTTTATTAAATTTTATAAATCTTCTACCTTACAGTCATATGGTCATCGTTCTCTGTTGCAGCAATCGATAGAAGCAAGCTTTTTGGAGGCGCCGATATCGCTGGAATAATGCGAGATATTTTGAGATTTCCTGGTTGGTCCCCCTAATCTCTATCCATCTAACTTTGTTGATTGGATTATTGAATGTCGTACGCTTAGCGACATCTCCTAATTACCTTTAGGTATTTCATTAGCACATACCAAACTACATTGCGAATCTCAGATCGAGTTTGGCATTATTCTTGTGCCGATGCAGGATCTTAGATAAAACACCCTCTCACAGGATCTTATAAGCGTAATTATTTTAATTAATGGGGGCTCCTTGGATGCCACTGTAAAATAGCAGGTATTTATTATTTGGTTTTCAAGTCGTATGAATATTGCGGAATCTATCAGCGATTTCAAGTCATTTCGTTTTCCGAGTAGAATCTCTAATCAAAGACGAAAGATGTTCTCTCTAAAAGTAAGGAAAATTTTAAAGCAGTGGGGCGAAGCAAAAGCTGATTGCTATTTAACATATAAGTCAGCGAGAGAATTTTACCCTAGGATGTCAACAAATAATTCTCAAACGAAAATGTATCTAGAAATAATTCTCAGATGAGAATTACTTATAGAAAAATAATTCTCAAGTTAGAATTAGTTATAGAAAAATAATTCTCAAATGGGAATTATCTGAAAATAATTTTCAAGGAAGGATAATCTAACAATGATTTTATCAAACGAGAATTAGCTATATTTTAAATGAAAATGATTTGCAATAATTCTCGAACGCGGATTGCTCAAAAATAATTCTCAAACGATAATTATTAGGAGAAATAATTCTCAAATTCATAATTATCTAGAGAAACAATTCTCAAATAAAAATTATCCGAAAATAATTCCTAGGAAAAAATTATTATACGTAAATAAACGAAACGTTTTTTCTAAACAAGATTTTTTTGAAAATATTTCTCGAACGACAATTAGCAAAAATAATTCCCAAATAGGAATTACTTGAATATATTCTTCAAAGACGAATTATATATAATAATTCTTAATAACGATATTACCAAAAATAATTTTCCAAATGAAGATTACCTAACAATAATTCTTAAAAGAAAATTACCTAAATATAAGTTTTCTAACGAGAATTATCTAAAAATAATTCTTAAACAAGAATTAACTAAATATACTTATCAAAGCAAAAATAACTAAACCTATAACTGGCAAATTCGCTTCGTCTCCTTATTCTTACTAATATATAAATGCGAAAGTGTGTTTGTTTGTCTGTTTGCCCATCTGTTTGTCCGCCTATTTGTCCGTCTGTTTGTACGCTTCAGTGTTGTCAGATTTAGTGGACTTTCTCGATGTTCTGCTCTCGTGCATATGGCACGACTCATTTTCTATGTAAATAAATTCAAAACCTCGGCAATGACAACATGACGATGGCGTCATCGAACGAATGAGGGTCCAAAATTAATGTCGCTTTGCAGGTGGGATTCTTTTAGAGGTAGTCTGACAGTTTGACAACTTGACATAACGACGTATTAGGGCGCATCTTCTGCTCTTCTCGGCTTCTCTGCGGTGATAGTTGCCAAATTTCTCGTATTTTACGGGTTCTTCCATATTTTGGTAAATCAGTATTTGGAATGAAATCTCCCGTATTTTAAAGAGTGCGACGGTAACACATATTTAATAAATAGGAAAGCATATTTTAGTCGGCAGTACCATCTAGTGCAGAGACAAAAAAAACATTTAAACAAATAAATTGATCCGACGATTCCAGTAAGTTCACCTCGTCTTCTTATTCTTATTAATATATAAATGCGACAGTGTGTTTATCTGTCTGTTTATATGCTTCTACGTTGTCAGATTTCGCGCACTTTCTCGATTTTCTACTCTCGAGGATATGGCACGAATCATTTTCTACGTAAATAAATGCAAAACTTGACAATGACAACACAATAGCGGCGTCATCTAACGATGAGGGTTTAAAATTAATGTTACTTTGCAGGTAGGATTCTTTTAGAGGTAGTCTCATAGTTTGACAGCTTGAGATAACGTAATAGGGTGCATCTCCTCCTCTTCTCGGCTTCTCTTCGGTGATAGTTGCCAGATTTCTCGTATTTTACGGGTTTTTCCATATTTTCGTAAATCAGTATTTGGAATGAAATCTCCCATATTTTAAAGAGTGCAACGGTAACACATATTTCATAAATAGGAAAGCATATTTGATCAGCAGTAGCATCTAGTGTAGAGACAAATAAAAACATTAAAACAAATAAATTGATCCGACGATTCAAGAAATTAACTTCGTCTTCTTGTTCTTATTTATTGTAAATGCAAAAGTGTGTTTGTCTGTCTGTTTGTATGCTTCAATGTTATCAGATTTCGCGCACTTTCTCGATTTTCTACGTCCACGCCTATGACACGAATCATTTTCTATGTAAATAAATGCAAAACTTGACAGTGACAACACAACAGTGGCGTGATCCAACAATGAGGATTTAAAATTAATGTTACTTTGCAGGAAGGATTCTTTAAGAGGCAGTCTGACAGTTTGACAGCTGGAGATAACGTGATAGGGCGCATCTCCTCCTCTTTTCGGCTTCTCTGCGGTGATAGTTGCCAGATTTCTCGTATTTTACGGGTTCTTCCATATTTTGGTAAATCAGTATTTGGAATGAAATCTCCCGTATTTTAAAGAGTGCAACGGCAACACCTATTTCATAAATAGGAAAGCATATTTGATCGACAGTACCATCTAGTGCAGAGAGAAATAAAAATATTAAAACAAATAAATTGATCCGTCAATTCAAGAAATTCACTTCGTCTCCTTATCCTTATTAATATATAAAGTGTGTTTGTCTGTCTGTTTGTTTGTTTGTTTCAATGTTGTCAGATTTCGCGCACTTTCGCGATTTTCTACTCCCACGCCTATGACACGAATCATTTTCTATGTACATAAATTCAAAACTTGACAATGACAACACAACAGCGGCGTCATCCAACGATGAGGGTCCAAAATTAACGTAGCTTTGCAGATGGGACTCTTTTAAAGGTAGTCCAACAATTTGACAACTTGACATAACGTGTTAGGGCGCATCTCCTCCTCTTCTCGGCTTCTCTCCGGTGATAGTTGCCAGATTTCTCATATTTTAAGAGTTATTCCATATTTTGGTAAATCCGTATTTAGAATGAAATTTTCTGTATGTTAAGGAGTGCAACGGTAACATATATTTCATAAATAGGAAATCATATTTGATCAGCAGTAGCATCTAGTGCAGAGACAAATAAAAACATTAAAACAAATAAATTGATCCAACGGTTCAAGAAATTCACTTCATCTTCTTATTCTTATTTATTATAAATGCGAAAGTGTGTTTGTCTGTCTGTTTGTATGCTTCAATGTTGTCAGATTTCGCATACTTTCTCGATTTTCTACTCGCACGCCTAGGACACGAATCATTTCTATGTAAATAAATGCAAAACTTGACAATGACAACACAACAGCGGCGTCATCTAACGATGAGGGTTTAAAATTAATATTACTTTGCAGGTAGGATTCTTTTAGAGGTAATCTGACAGTTTGACAGCTTGACATAACGTGATAGCGCGCATCTCCTCCTCTTCTCGGCTTCTCTGCGGTGATAGTTGCCATATTTCTCGTATTTTACGGGTTTTTCCATATTTTGGTAAATCAGTATTTGGAATGAAATCTCTCGTATTTTAAAGAGTGCCACGGTAACACAAATTTCATAAATAGGAAAGCATATTTGATCGGCAGTACCATCTAGTGCAGAGAGAAATAAAAGTATTTAAACAAATAGATTAATTCGTCAATTCGAGAAATTCACTTCATCTCCTTATACTTATTAATATATAAATGCGAAAGTGTGTTTGTCTGTCTGTTTGTATGCTTCAATGTTGTCAGATTTGGCACACTTTCTCGATTTTCTACCCCCACGCCTATGACACGAATCATTTTCTATGTAACTAAATGCAAAACTTGACGACGACAACACAACAGCCGCGTGATCCAACGATGAGGGTTTAAAATTAATGTTACTTTGTAGGTATGATTATTTTAGAGATAGTCTGACAGTTTGACTGCTGCGTATTTTGGAGAGTGCAACGGTAACACAAATTTCATAAATAAGGAAGCATATTTAATCGGCAGTACCATCTAGTGCAGAAACAAATAAAAACATTAAAACAAATAAATTGATCCGTCAATTCAAGAAGTTCACTTCGTCTCCTTATCCTCATTAATATATAAATGCGAAAGTGTGTTTGTCTATCTGTTTGTACGCTTCAATGTTGTCAGATTTCGCGCACTTTCTCGATGTTCTACTTCCACGCATATGGCACGACTCATTTTCTATGTAAATAAGTGCAAAACTTGACAATGACAACACAACAGCGGCGTGAGAGGGTCCAAAATTAATGTAACTTTGCAGGTAGGATGCTTTTAGAGGCAATTAATGTAACTTTGCAGGGTGGATGCTTTTAGAGGATAGTCTGTCAGTTTGACAGCTTGACATAACGTGGTAGGGTACATCTGCTCCTCTTCACGGCTTCTCTGCGGTGACAGTTGCCAGATCATCCACATTTTACGGGTTCTTCCATATTTTGATAAATTCGTATTTAGCAAGGAATCTCAAAATTAATAAAAGAGATCTCTTGCATTTTAAAGAGTGCAACGGTAACACAAACTACATAAGTAAGAAAGCATATTTGATCCACAGCACAAGCGAGACAAACTAAAAACATTAAAACAAATAAATTGATCCGTCAATTCAAGAAATTGAAAAACTGTCTTTCACTTTGGACAGTTTTTCTGTTGAATCTCAAATCATTCACTTAAATCCGCAGACGAAGTCGCGGGTAATAGTTAGATATAAAAATACGAATGAAATAGACAACATTTGATAAAATTATGACAATTCACAGTGAATTATTTTAATATTTTATGCATCAGCAATAGAAAAGTAAATTTTGTGAAATTCAGCTAAATGTTTACAAAATGCTTCAGATTCTTATCGGATATTTTAAACGTTTTTCTCAAGTAAACACGCGGACAGAATGGGCTCGGATATAGGAAAATTCCTGGAAGATCGTGTGTGCTGACTTATTGACGTTTTTAATACGGGCGTGATAAAATTCCACTGCTTCTCATGATGTGGGTTTCACGATTGTTTATGGTCCGTTCGACTCAGGACGCAAGCTTTTTCTAAAAAAAAATATGTTATTTAATCCATCAGCAACATTTTGTCAATATTGCAATACGCTTCTTGGAGCAGAAGCCACATCTGTTCGGTTAGGCTTATAAAGATTTTTTGTTCGAATAAAAAAAACCGAAACTATAGTTGTGGTGGTAAATATTTTGAACTTTGGCACGTTTAACTGTTTAATTACAGAACATTTTATAGTTATTTGTCGGAAAAAACTCATTAAAAACTTTAAAAAAGTTAAGTGTTTCATAAATACTTTTGTAGATTTTTTATGTAAGAGTAATTCGCAGGCAAGTTATATGGAAATAATATTCAAGTATTATCTAACAGTCGTCCTTAAACAAGAATTGGCTGAAAGTCAATCTTAAACGTGAATTACCTAAGCATTATTAAAAAGCGATTACACAAAAGTAACTTTTAGATTACAATATATAATAATGATTCTTGAAGGAGAATTATCGTTTTAATAAAACTCTTATACTGACTAATAGACAACACACAGTCTAAACGGGTGACTCTACACGAATGAAATTTTGCACACGAAGGTTACGTATAAGGTATGTGAGCATTAAGAAAAGATTTTTCAAAATTCAACTTCTAAGGGTTTAAAAATGGGCACTGAAACCCTAAAAGAGGTAGACAATAAATAATACCTTCTCTATGCCACTGAAAGTAATTGGCGTTAACTCATCGCTTTGACGTATGACATTCTCGCCAATGTGCGGCGATGTTTATTTTGCTTATCGCATTTCTTATCCGTGTGGCCATGCGGCGGTAAAACAGGAAAACTGCTGCAGAACGAAATAACGTTGATAATACATGACGTCGTTTTAAACACAATTTGACAGATTCAAGGGTGTTGATGTATCAAAATAGAAATGTCGACCGGAGAAGAAAAAGATTCAAAACACACGAGGTGAAAAGGAGAATATGCGCAGAGCAAGTTACCCAAAAATTAACTTCTTAAAGTTTGAGAAAAATCTAATGGTTTCTGAAATGTAATCTGATCGGGTACACGGCTAGTATTAGAATAATTCTTAAACCAGAATTATTTAAAAATAATTCTTAAACGAGATTTACCGAAAAAAGTTGTTGCACGAAAAATATCTCACACAAATCTCAAACAAGAAATATACAAAAATAATTATCGAATAAAATTCTTAAGGCAGAAATATCTAAACAAAATTTTTATTACAACATAATTACGAAGAAATAACTTTTAAGCTAGAATCATATAAGAACAATTATTAAACGAGAATTATCTAAAAATAATTATAAAATATGATTTAACCTAAAGTAATATTATTGCAAAAGAGTTACTTTAAGCAATTTGCAAACAAGAAAATACACAAAATAATACTCGAAAATTTTTTAGAGATAATTATTTAAATCTAAGTCTTAAACAAAAATTATCTAGAAATTATTCTCAAATGAGAAACAATTTGAAAATACTCCTACGAGAAATACCCAAAGATATTTCGAGCGGGAATTCTCCAAAAGTAATTCTTAAGTGAAAATTATTTAAAATTTTTTCTCAAGCAAGAATTATCAAAAAATATTACTTAATCAAGAATTGTTGTCAGGAGAAAATTAACTGAAGGTCCTTAAACGATAATTACCTAAGAGTAATACTTCAAACGAGAATGACCAAATAGTAATTCTTAAACGAGAATTACTTAATCAAAAATTGATATCAGGAGAAAATTACCTAAAGGTCCTTAACCGATAATTATCCAAGAGTGATACTTTAAAAGGGAATTACCAAAGAGTAATTCTTAAACGAGAATTACGAAATAGTAATTCTTAAACGAGAATTACCAAATAGTAATTCTTAAACGAGAATTACTTAATCAAGGATTGTTATCAGGAGAAAATTACATGAAGGTCCTTTAACGATAATTATCCAAGAGTAATACTTTAAACGAGAATGACCAAATAGTAATTCTTAAACGAGAATTACTTAATCAAGAATTGATATCAGGAGAAAATTACCTGAAGGTCCTTAACCGATAATTATCCAAGAGTAATATTTTGAACGGTAATTACCAAAGAGTAATTCTTAAACGAGAATTACGAAATAGTAATTCTTAAACGAGAATTACCAAATAGTAATTCTTAAACGAGAATTACTTAATCAAGGATTGTTATCAGGAGAAAATTACATGAAGGTCCTTTAACGATAATTATCCAAGAGTAATACTTTAAACGAGAATGACCAAATAGTAATTCTTAAACGAGAATTACTTAATCAAGAATTGATATCAGGAGAAAATTACCTGAAGGTCCTTAACCGATAATTATCCAAGAGTAATACTTTAAACGGGAATTACCAAAGAGTAATTCTTAAACGAGAATTACGAAATAGTAATTCTTAAACGAGAATTACCAAATAGTAATTCTTAAACGAGAATTACTTAATCAAGGATTGTTATCAGGAGAAAATTACATGAAGGTCCTTTAACGATAATTATCCAAGAGTAATACTTTAAACGAGAATGACCAAATAGTAATTCTTAAACGAGAATTACTTAATCAAGAATTGATATCAGGAGAAAATTACCTGAAGGTCCTTAACCGATAATTATCCAAGAGTAATACTTTAAACGGGAATTACCAAAGAGTAATTCTTAAACGAGAATTACGAAATAGTAATTCTTAAACGAGAATTACCAAATAGTAATTCTTAAACGAGAATTACTTAATCAAGGATTGTTATCAGGAGAAAATTACATGAAGGTCCTTTAACGATAATTATCCAAGAGTAATACTTTAAACGAGAATGACCAAATAGTAATTCTTAAACGAGAATTACTTAATCAAGAATTGATATCAGGAGAAAATTACCTGAAGGTCCTTAACCGATAATTATCCAAGAGTAATACTTTAAACGGGAATTACCAAAGAGTAATTCTTAAACGAGAATTACGAAATAGTAATTCTTAAACGAGAATTACCAAATAGTAATTCTTAAACGAGAATTACTTAATCAAGGATTGTTATCAGGAGAAAATTACATGAAGGTCCTTTAACGATAATTATCCAAGAGTAATACTTCAAACGAGAATGACCAAATAGTAATTCTTAAACGAGAATTACTTAATCAAGAATTGATATCAGGAGAAAATTACCTAAAGGTCCTTAAACGATAATTATCCAAGAGTAATAGTTTAAACGGGAATTACCAAAGAGTAATTCTTAAACAAGAATTACCAAATAGTAATTCTTAAACGAGAATTACCAAATAGTAATTCTTAAACGAGAATTACTTAATCAAGGATTGTTATCAGGAGAAAATTACATGAAGGTCCTTAAACGATAATTATCCAAGAGTAATACTTTAAACGGGAATCACCAAAGAGTCATTCTTAAATGAGAATTACCAAATAGTAATTCTTAAACGAGAATTACCAAATAGTAATTCTTAATCGAGAATTACTTAATCAAGGATTGTTATCAGGAGAAAATTACATGAAGGTCCTTTAACGATAATTATCCAAGAGTAATACTTCAAACGAGAATGACCAAATAGTAATTCTTAAACGAGAATTACTTAATCAAGAATTAATATCAGGAGAAAATTACCTGAAGGTCCTTAAACGATAATTATCCAAGAGTAATACTTTAAACGGGAATTACCAAAGAGCAATTCTTAAACGAGAATTACCAAATGGTAATTCTTAAACGAGAATTACCAAATAGTAATTCTTAAACGAGAATTACTTAATCAAGGATTGTTATCAGGAGAAAATTACATGAAGGTCCTTTAACGATAATTATCCAAGAGTAATACTTTAAACGAGAATGACCAAATAGTAATTCTTAAACGAGAATTACTTAATCAAGAATTGATATCAGGAGAAAATTACCTGAAGGTCCTTAAACGATAATTATCCAAGAGTAATACTTTAAACGGGAATTACCAAAGAGTAATTCTTAAACGAGAATTACCAAATAGTAATTCTTAAACGAGAATTACCAAATAGTAATTCTTAAACGAGAATTACTTAATCAAGGATTGTTATCAGGAGAAAATTACATGAAGGTCCTTTAACGATAATTATCCAAGAGTAATACTTTAAACGAGAATGACCAAATAGTAATTCTTAAACGAGAATTACTTAATCAAGGATTGTTATCAGGAGAAAATTACATGAAGGTCCTTAAACGATAATTATCCAAGAGTAATACTTTAAACGGGAATCACCAAAGAGTCATTCTTAAACGAGAATTACCAAATAGTAATTCTTAAACGAGAATTAACGAATAGTAATTCTTAAACGAGAATTACTTAATCAAGGATTGTTATCAGGAGAAAATTACATGAAATTCCTTTAACGATAATTATCCAAGAGTAATACTTTAAACGGGAATTACCAAATAGTAATTCTTAAACGAGAATTACCAAATAGTAATTCTTAAACGAGAATTACCAAATAGTAATTCTTGAACAAGAATTACTTAATCAAGTATTGTTATCAGCAGAAAATTACATGAAGGTCCTTTAACGATAATTATCCAAGAGTAATACTTTAAACGGGAATTATCAAATAGTAATTCTTAAACGAGAATTACCAAATAGTAATTCTTAAACGAGAATTACCAAATAGTAATTCTTAAACGAGAATTACCAAACAGTAATTCTTAAACGAGAATTACCTGAAAATAAAAAAACTAGCATTATCTTAGGTACATATTTCTCCAACAATAAATAAACAAATAATTCGGAAAGTTGAATTACTGAAAATGATAATTAAATGAAAATTACCTGAAAGTACTATCAAGGAAATGTACCTGAATATAATTCTTACGTAATAATTTCCCTGGAACAATTCCCATCATCTAAATGCAATTTAAAAATCAAAATTATCTAAAAATAATTTTGAAACGTGATTATTTGAAAATTAGTCTTAGAAAGACTTATCTGAAAAATCTTCTTGAACTAGAATTATATAAAAGAATTTTGTGAAAATAATTCTCCGATTCCAATTACGTATACAGTGTGACCCATCGTAGACTACCTACCAGAAAAAATGCCCCAAATTTCCTATGCGGGGATGCCATCCCCCAAAATATTTCAAATGGGAATGGGGATGAAGCAATACGTCATCAAAAAGAGTTTTTGATTCTCTATAAACTACTTGGGCTCTATTTTTTGAAACGGGATAAATTTCTCTAGAAGTTACGAACTCTTCAAAGTTTCATTAATACATATTTACTCGAAATGTTCGTGACTTTGGATAGTTGATTTTTTCACTTAGTGATCAGTAACTTTGTAAAGTTTCTTTACTTAATTTTCCATTGGAAATATCGCCTCTATAGTTCGATTATTTCACTAAAGTGACCGGACACTCGGTATACGGGTACAGTCGTTGTGTCACGCGCCTAGCTGACTCCAAATCGCAACACGTCGGATATTATGCCGCAGTCAAGACGCCAAATGTGGAAAATCATTTGATGGCAGGCGACAATGGTTTTATAGAATAAGAAAACACTTTCGCCTCGGTAAATACGTACGACAATATGAAAGTACAAACTCTCCTCCTTCCCTATATGGTTGTGCCATTATGGACGCCCGGTCACTCGACAAACAAGCTTATAATTTATGCCCATATAAGCTCGAAGGATTTTTACCTAAACGCTCAATCTAATATCGCGAAAGCCCAGGAAAAACTCCTAATCGGACAAGGATATTATTTCATCGCCTAGCAGGTGGCACTTTAATCGAACTCCTTCTTCATTCCGCCTGGGCATGTATATACGTTGCGAGGAAAGTGAAATTTGCATTTTGTTTACGCGCACACCATATATCATATTAATTATAATTAAAATAATTATCTACGAGTGGGTATATTCAGAGAGATTCTCAGGGAAACTAATATTGCAAATTACGCACAGCTCGGGACCTTTATTAAGCGTGTAAATCATGTCGTAACCTAACCGGGAATGATTTTTTCTCTTATGTTGCCATCGGGGACATCCGCGATAAAATAAAGCGGGACGAAGCAAAGTAAAGAGATTTTTTTAACCCATATTGAAAGTTGCAGATATACGAGATGTCTCAGTGTTAATATCATATACGCGATTATTTTTTTTAATCTATCTACGTAGATTTCCGATGGAAAAAATATTTTCAAATTATATGCTTTTCTAGCTGTCATTAACTCTAAGTGGCCTTCACATCACTAGATAATGCAGCAGCTGTATCATTGTTTAGGTTATGTATAAATGAAAACGTGCAAATCTTTAGGTGACTTTAGGTGACTCCAAAAGCCTCAAAAAAGTTCTTGGATGATTCGCTTTTTTCCAGGAAAATAGACCCATTGCATAATATTGTGAAATCGCGAACTGTGCGAAACATTTTGAAAAAAAACTGAAGAATTCTGAGGGGATCTTAGGCGACCCCGAAAACCTCGAAAAAGTCCTTGGAATATCCACTTTTTTGCATGGAAACAGACCTATAGAGATAGCGAACTGCATAATATTGTGAAATGGCGAACAGTGCGAAACATTTTGAAAAAAACTGAAGAATCCTAAGGTGATCTTAGCTGACCCCGAAAGCCTCGAAAAAGTTCTTGGACGATTCGCTTTCTTGCATGGAAGTAGACTGATAGAGATAGAAAAACCGAAGAATCCTAAGATGATCTTAGGTGACCCCGAAAACCTCGAAAAAGTCCCTGAACAATTCGCTTTTTCGCATGAAAATAGACCCACAATGATAACGAATTGCATAATAATGTGAAATCGCGAACACTGCGAAACATTTTAGAAAAAACTGAAGAATCCTAAGGTGATCTTAGGTGACCCCGAAAGCCTCGAAAGAGTGCTTGGAATATTCGCTTTTTTGCATGGAAATAAAGCTATAGAGATAGCGAATTGCATAATATTGTGAAATCGCGAACAGTGCGAAACATTTTGAAAAAAACTGAAGAATCCTAAGGTGATCTTAGGTGACCCCGAAAGCCTCGAAAAAGCTCTTGGACGATTCGCTTTCTTGCATGGAAATAGACTTATAGAGATAGCGAATTGAATAATATTGTGAAATCGCGAACAGTGCGAAACATTTTGAAAAAAAAAACCGAAGAATCCTAAGATGATCTTAGGCGACCCCAAAAGCCTCGAAAAAGTTCTTGGAAGATTCGCTTTTTCGCATGAAAATAGACCCATAATGATAACGAATTGAATAATAATGTGAAATCGCGAACACTGCGAAACATTTTGAAAAAAACTGAAGAATCCTAAGGTGATCTTAGGTGACCTCGAAAGCCTCGAAAGAGTCCTTGGAATATTCGCTTTTTTGCATGGAAATAGACCCAGAGAGATAGCGAATTGCATAATATTGTGAAATCGCGAACAGTGCGAAACATTTTGAAAAAAACTGAAGAATCCTAAGGTGATCTTAGGTGACCCCGAAAGCCTCGAAAAAGCTCTTGGACGATTCGCTTTCTTGCATGGAAATAGACTTATAGAGATAGCGAATTGCATAATATTGTGAAATCGCGAACAGTGCGAAACATTTTGAAAAAAAAACCGAAGAATCCTAAGATGATCTTAGGCGACCCCGAAAACCTCGAAAAAGTCCCTGGACAATTCGCTTTTTCGCATAAAAATAGACCCATAATGATAACGAATTGCATAATAATGTGAAATCGCGAACACTGCGAAACATTTTGGAAAAAACTGAAGAATCCTAAGGTGATCTTAGGTGACCCCGAAAGCCTCGAAAAAGTTCTTGGACGATTCGCTTTTTCACATGAAAATAGACCCATAATGATAACGAATTGAATAATAATGTGAAATCGCGAACACTGCGAAACATTTTGAAAAAAACTGAAGAATCCTAAGGTGATCTTAGGTGAACCCGAAAGCCTCGAAAGAGTCCTTGGAATATTCGCTTTTTTGCATGGAAATAGACCCAGAGAGATAGCGAATTGGATAATATTGTGAAATCGCGAACAGTGCGAAACATTTTGAAAAAAACTGAAGAATCCTAAGGTGATCTTAGGTGACCCCAAAAGCCTCGAAAAAGTTCTTGGACGATTAGCTTTTTTGCATGGAAATAGACTTATAGAGATAGCGAATTACATTGTATTGTGAAATCGCGAACAGTGCGAAAGATTTTGAAAAAAAATGAAGAATACTAAGGTGATATTAGGTGCCCTCGAAAGCCTCGAAAAAGTCCTTGGACAATTCGCTTTTTCACACGAAAATAGACCCATGGTGATAACGAATTGCATAATAATGTGAAATCGTGAACACTGCAAAACATTTTGAAAATAACTGGGTGTAAGTGATATGAAGTGGGTAATATTCAAATGAGATTTTCCGATGACCTCTACAAACGAATTTTGTGAATCTATGAGAACAACACGTGATGACGATGAAACCTTCTTAAAATAACCGACGAATTAAAAACGGAATGGGATTGTTCAAAACGGGACATATGGACAATAAAGGTTTTAAAATTCAGCAGGATCGAATAAATTCATTAAGTTCGAGCTAGCGGCGATCGAAGAAATGTTTTTTTTTCTTCTGTTATATGAAACTCGTTATTAAACAAAAAAATGAGGTTTCATTGTAGGTGGTCCCCAAGTTAATATCTGAATAAAACTTTGCAAAAATTTTTAGCATTAACAAAATATGAGGCGAAAAAGTTGGCGCTTGACAAATCACCGTGTCCATCTTTTGTATTTGGCATTTTAAGAATTAAACGCCCAATTTGATATAATAAAGCGGCCACAATTATTACGATCTCCCATAGACGGTGAATTTTTTCTATCGTTGGAAGAATCATCTCGCAACAATAGCCGCATAAGTGAGAGTGTGAAAGAGACGAAATGATTAAAGTAACAGCATCCTGATTGAAAGCCTGGGGCATTCTCTAAGAACAAACGTCCTTGCGGTCGCAGATGGTGCATTTGACCTGTCGTCGGCACCTGACGTCAAAATCATTTCATATTTTACCATAAGTCTAATTTTGTACATCAAAACCAACGATCCGCGATCCACTCGAGTGGTACTGTGAGCCATTATGCTTTGAATAACCTGAATAATTAGCCACTGAAGAATCAGGAATTTATAGACGGTTTTAGTGGAAGATGCAAGATAATACGTGGTAATATGAATTCAATTATCCGGTTTAATACTTTACAAAGTATTAGTAAAACTAGATTGTAAATAAGCTATAATTAGTATTAATTTCTGAAATCAAGTGCACTATAAATTTCTGGATAATATCTAGCGAATCCAGAACCATAGGTGGTTACTAATAAACATTTAATTACAATAACATGAATAATTTTCAATATTCATCACAGAAAGCAAATAAAAGGTAAATCCCATGAAAACCTGAAGGATCACATGAGCTAGTGTTGACTCCCACTCTTCCAGATATAAATTAAGAATTCGTGTTGCTTTCAAGCGAATGTTGCTAGGCCTGATAAAAAGAAAATAAGAAAAAACCAAAAACTACCAATGATTCTGATTGGCCATTTTCTAAATTTCTAGAGCATAGCAAATCAGAAATTCTTGTAAGTTTCGTAGAGCTATTTTTCGATTTTTTTAGCAAAATAGAACAGCTGGAAACAATACAGCTTTATTGTTACTATTTTTACTGTCTTACATCTCCAACTAAACCGAAATGACACTTCGGGTTACAAAATCAATCAAGCAATAGAGAAAAGCCCCCGGAGCACCATCTCTTGTATCTGTATTTAATAATGACAGAACCAAACGCCGAGCGGGCCCATAAAAACCTAACAATTTCGTAATAAACGGTATCAATAAATCGCGTGTCCGTGACGCTCCTCGTGGTGACCGCCACGGGTCCAAACGGCGGATTTACACCCTTATTAGTATAACGGATGGGCGGACGGTGTCGTTTTTGTTTGCCGCCAAGATATTTCATTGTAGCGCTCGGTGCGACCTTCTCAACTCGTTAGATAAATCAGGAACATCGCCAACAGGAGTTCAACCGGCGTCCTGCCGCTCCGCGACCGCCGCTGAACAACGTCCCGACTTTTTTTCTTCTCCCACCCCCGTTAAGGGCACAATTACTTTCAGTTGTTGATACTTTAACAGCTACTTTCCTTTCGTCTGTTTTCAGCTAGGTTGCCAAAGAAATCAAAACGGTTATGAGTTTCAAAGCGGGAAATCTAAACAGGTTGCAGTTGATTCGCGAGTCGTTACGAGGTGAAAAATGAGTTTTTAATGAAACTCGAGATTCTTAAGATTTCATTGTTGGCGAGGAAAATTAAATTACCCTGTTAATTGACTTACAAGGTGATTTCTTCGAGTAAATCATCATTATTACAACGAGGAATGCGATCGAGATCTCGTCCTTTTTTTTTGGCTGCAGAAAGGCATTCTTTAAAAGTACGCGATATAATGCATAATGCTATTGTGTACTTTCACTGAATGCGGCGGCTGGAGTACTTCTTTAAAGTACTCTCTAACAGCTGGTGCATAACTTGTACAGTTAGGCGGTAGCCGAGAGAAAAGTCTGTTGCATCTCAGATGAATGTGCGTTACGGTAAAGCTCTGCTAAGAAAGGCGACAATTAGCTTTGAGAGCCAGAATGCATGTAAATTTGTTCTCGAGCTGAAAGTGAAACAGTTCGGGGATTTACAGCGAACAGACTTCCGCGCCTCCTGGCTACGAAGTGAAGTTTTCTTAGTGGAAAGTAAAACCATTATTTATCACTAAATTAATCATCCCATTGACAACTTAGTGTGATAACTTTGGACTCATACGTCAGCTTCCTCTATCAGAACAAACTTTTGTTAGGCAACATCTATTTTGGTGTAACTTTTAGTGCCCTCTATCTTCATAAAAACGTGTATAATTTTATACTTTTTAATGTTCAGTTGTATTTTATAAAAGCAATAATCTCTAGTTGTAATTTTAGTATTTATAGCTGCTTATTAGTAGACGCAACATGGGATATCTTAATTTAAGCCAATTATGCTAAACACAATATTTAAGGCGTCTTATAACACATATGGTGTTTAAACTTTTATAAAAATTATAAGGTGCGTGATGTTCGACCGCAATCACAACCACCGCACATACATTTAGGAAATTTGAAAGAACAACGAGACGAATAAAATTAGCAGCTGTCAAAACGTGATTACCCCCAAGGCTGAAATTCAACTTCTTGATTTGTTTCTTGCAAAAGTTACGAGGTGCAATCGATCTAGAAGAAATTATGCGAATGAGAACAAAACGAACAAAGCGGTGATCCATTAAAAAATTTGAATATCTAAAGAAATTCAAATCAAGTACACGTACATACATGGTAAAACAAAGTAAAGATATTTGTAGCGGGCCTCCATTGATAGCACTATCGATTTGCCAGTCGAGGATAGCCCACGCAGTTAAGGATGTTTAGGGTGGTGCCCACACAATCAATGGAGCCTCACCACATCAAAGGTAGGGATCCGTTTCTATCTTATATTCATCCCTGAGGGTAATGGTTGTGTTTTCGTTATTTTCAGGCCCCCAAAATGTACTAGCAATGTCCTTCATAAAGAAATCGAATAGAAACACGTAGGGAAGACTAGGGTAATGCAAACCGCTTTTTTATTTCGGCTAAAAACTCGCAAAAATATTGTTTTCGATAAATTTCAAAGCTTGAACTTGTAGTACAACTAATAACCTCTCTTTCGGTCGCATCATTTTGGTTAAATTGTATCAAATTATACAACTTATATCAGTTGGAGCAAATATTGCATTTTGCGATTTTGACAAATATCGGGGAATTGCAGACCACTTTGTAAATCGATTAAGAATGGAAAAATGTGGTAGAAGAACTTTTTATTTTTGATTCAAAATGACAGAAGATTTATTATTGAAGAGAAACAAAGTGAAGTGGAGTGAGAAATGGCAATGAAAATTAGATTGAAACGCAATGTTCAAACTGCGAAGTAACTTTCGGGCACTTTCATTAATAACGCTATCGTTTTGCCACTCGAGGCATAGCCCTTGTTGTCAAGGATATTTAGAGTGGTGCTTCCTACAATCAATGGAGGCCGCACCACATCAAAGATAAGGATACGTTTTTATCTTTTATTCGTCTTTAGGGATAATGGTCGTGTTTTCGTTATTTTCAGGCTCCTAAGATGTACTCAGAAATCGTGTTATAGCAATGTCCTTCATAAAAAAATCGAATACAACCAGGTGAAGGTAAACACTCCCAAGAATTTTTTTTTCTGAAAATTGCAAAGCTTGAGTTTGTAGTACAACTAATAACCTCTCTTTGGGTCGCAGCACTTTGGTTAAATTGTATCAAATTATACAACTTATGTCAGTTGGAGCAAATATTGCATTTTGCGATTTTGAAAAATATCGGGGAATGACAGACCACTTTGCAAATTGATTAAGAATGGAAAAATGTGGTAGAAGAACTTTTTATTTTTGATTCAAAATGATAGAAGATTTATTGAAGAGAAACAAAGTGAAATGGAGTGAGAAATGGCAATGAAAATCAGTTCGAAACGCAATGTTCAAACTGCGAAGTAACTTTCGGGCACTTTCGTTGATAACGCTATCGTTTTGCCATTCGAGGATAGCCCTTGTTGTCAAGGATATACAGAGTGGTGCTTCTACAATCAATGGGGCCGCATCACATCAAAGATAGGGATACACTTTTAATTTTTATTCATCCCTGGGGATAATGGTCGTGTTTTCGTTATTTTCAGGCTCCTAAGATGTACTCAGAAATCGTGTTATAGCAATGTCCTTCATAAAAAAATCGAATAAAACCAGGTGAAGGTAAACACTCCCAAGAAATATTTTTTTCTGAAAATTTCAAAGCTTGAGCTTGTAGTACAACTAATAACCTCTCTTTGGTTCGCAGCATTTTGGTTAAATTGTATCAAATTATAAACTTATATCAGCTGGAGCAAATATTGCATTTTGCGATTTTGACAAATATCGGGGAATTACAGACCACTTTGTAAATCGATTAAGAATGGAAAAATGTGGCAGAAGAAGTTTCTATTTTTGATTCAAAATGACAGAAGATTTATTATTGAAGAGAAACCAAGTGAAATGGAGTGAGAAATGGCAGTGAAAATCAGTCTGAAACACAATGTTCAAACTGCGATGTAATTTGCAGCCACTTTCATTGATAACGCTACCGTTCTGCCACTCGAGGATAGCCCTTGTTGTCAAGGATATTTAGAGTGGTGCTCCCACAACCAGTGGAGCCGCACCACATCAAAGATAGGGATACGTTTTTATCTTTTATTCATCCTTGGGGATAATGGTCGTGTTTTCGTTATTTTCAGGCTCCTAAGATGTACTCATGTAATAACAATGTCCATCATAAAGAAATCGAATAGAAACAGGTAAGGATAAAAACTCGCAAAAATATTTTTTTGTACACATTTCAAAGCTTGAGTTTTTAGTACAAATAATAACATTTCTTTGAGTCGCAGCACTTTGCTTTAATTATATTAAATTACACAATTTATGTCATTTGGAGCAAATATTGCATTTTGCGATTTTGAAAAATATCGGAGAATTACAGACCACTTTGCAAATTGATTAAGAATGGAAAAATGTGGGAAAAGAACTTTCTATTTTTGATTCAAAATGATAGAAGATTTATTATTAAATGACAGAAGATTTATTATTAAAGAGAAATAAAGTAAAGTTGAGTGATAAATGGCAATGAAAATCAGTTCGAAGCGCATTGTCCGAAGTGCAGCAATTTGCGGTCATGCCAACGCATGCCAAATGAACAGCTCGATAGCACCCATCGTAATGGATGGTATTTTGACTGTTCATCTTTTTTTGGCACATTTTTTTAACAATATATGAAGAAATCAATGTCTTCTTGGGCGTCACACAGTTAAAGACTGTTGCTTCTTCTGTGATATTTTCGAAACGAAGAGATATCATCAATTAATTTTTCGAATGTTCAAAATTATAAATATGATAATATGAACAATAAATATGTTCGCCGTTATTTAATAATTTAATCAAAATTCTCTACAGAAGAGCATCTAACCTCAACATTGTATATTTACATTAACAAAATTATTGTACCAAAAAACTACTAAAAATTTCGAAAAAAAAAAACAATGTGTTGAAAATGTGCATCAAAAATCACTTATAGGCATCAAATACACGTAGTTTCTGAAATGTAAGGAATTAAGTGGTCCGTAATTCCTCAAATGCTCTTTTCTACAATATGGAAGCATATGAATACCACAATACAAACCTTGAGAAAAATTTCATATCTGAGTCGAAGTCTGAAACTGGAAAGAGCCTGGAGAAATCATCATAAACGGTGACATCAACTCGGCAGCGAAAAGACTCGAAAAGACCATAACAGATTCCATTCTGGCAGTAACCTAAAATTTCTGGCGCAAGACATGAAGGGAACCACTACCAAATCACTTGGTGGAGTTGATCAGGTGAAAAAATCGTACCAGGAAGAGGGCTAGACGGACCAATCTGCAAGCAGATAAGGCGGAAGTCAACAAACTCAGCCACGAGCTCAGGTAAAAACTTAAAGAGTAAGAGATTTCTAAGTTTCAGGAACACCTAAGAAGCTGTAACCTCGAAAACTCCTCTGACCTCTGGCGAACAGCCAAAGTTCTAAGAGGTGATAGAAAACCCGATTGACGGACTCCAGGGAATGGCTTACTCAGTTCAGGATAAGGCCTCAGCATTCGCTGAGACCTTTGAAAGACAATGCGAGGCTACTCTTGAGGGAGTGAATCTAAGCTTCGTAGAGAGAGTGGAATAAAAGGCCCAAGATCTAAGTCGAAGTTCTAAGGGGGGATAGAAAACCCGATTCACGGACCCCAGGGAGTGGCTTACCCAGTTCAGGATAAGGCCTCAGCATTTGCTAAGACCTTTGAAAGACAATGCGAGGCTACTCTTGAAGGAGTGACTGTAAACTTCTAAGAGAGAGTGGAACAAGAGGCCCAAGATCTCCAGGAGGAAAAACCAGATGTAGAAGAAGGCATCAGACCAACTGCTCTTTTCTACAATACGGAAGCACATAAGTACCACAATACAAACTTTGAGATAAATTTCATATCTGAGTCGAAGTCTTAAGAAACTGGGAAAAGCCTGGAGAGATCATCATAAACGGTGACATCAACTCGGCAGTGGAAAGGCTCGAAAAAACCATAACAGATTCCATTCTGACAATGACCTAAATTTTCCGGCGCAAGGAAGGAAGGAAGGAAGGAAAGAAGAAAGGAAGGAAGGAAGGGAACCACTACCAAATCACTTGGTGGAGTTAATCAGGAGAAAAAATATTACCAGGAAGAGGGTTAGACGGACCAATGTGCAAGCAGACAAGACGGAAGTCAACAGACTCATCCACGAGCTCAGGTAAGAACTTAAAGAGCATAAGATTTCTAAGTTTCAGGAACACCTAAGAAGCTGTAACCTCGAAAACTCCTCTGACCTCTGGCGAACAGTCAAAGTTCTAAGGGGGGATAGAAAACCCGATTCACGGACCCCAGGGAATGGCTTACTCAGTTCAGGATAAGGCCTCAGCATTCGCTGAGACCTTTGAAAGACAATGCGAGGCTACTCTTGAAGGAGTGACTGTAAACTTCTAAGAGAGAGTGGAACAAGAGGCCCAAGATCTCCAGGAGGAAAAGCCAGATGTAGAAGAAGTCATCAGACCAACTGCTCTTTTCTACAATATGGAAGCACATAAGTACCACAATACAAACTTTGAGATAAATTTCATATCTGAGTCGAAGTCTTAAGAAACTGGGAAGAGCCTGGAAAGATCATCACAAACGGTGGCATCAACTCGGCAGTGGAAAGGCTCGAAAAAACCATAACAGATTCCATTCTGACAATGACCTAAACTTTCCGGCGCAAGGAAGGAAGGAAGGAAAGAAGGAAGGAAGGAAGGGAACCACTACCAAATCACTTGGTGGAGTTGATCAGGAGAAAAAATAGTACCAGGAAGAGGGTTAGACGGACCAATGTGCAAGCAGACAAGACGGAAGTCAACAGACGGATCCACGAGCTCAGGTAAGAACTTAAAGAGCATAAGATTTCTAAGTTTCAGGAACACCTAAATAGCTGTAACCTCGAAAACTCCCCTGACCTCTGGCGAACAGTCAAAGTTCTAAGAGGGAATAGAAAACCCAATTCACGGACCCCAGGGAGTGGCTTACCCAGTCCAGGATAAGGCCTCAGCATTCGCTGAGACCTTTGAAAGACAATGCGAGGCTACTCTTGAAGGAGTGACTGTAAACTTCTAAGAGAGAGTGGAACAAGAGGCCCAAGATCTCCAGGAGGAAAAGCCAGATGTAGAAGAAGTCATCAGACCAACTGCTCTTTTCTACAATATGGAAGCACATAAGTACCACAATACAAACTTTGAGATAAATTTCATATTTCAGTCGAAGTTTTAAGAAACTGGGAAAAGCCTGGAGAGATCATCACAAACGGTGGCATCAACTCGGCAGTGGAAAGGCTCGAAAAAACCATAACAGATTCCATTCTGACAATGACCTAAACTTTCCGGCGCAAGGAAGGAAGGAAGGAAAGAAGGAAGGAAGGAAGGGAACCACTACCAAATCACTTGGTGGAGTTGATCAGGAGAAAAAATAGTACCAGGAAGAGGGTTAGACGGACCAATGTGCAAGCAGACAAGACGGAAGTCAACAGACGGATCCACGAGCTCAGGTAAGAACTTAAAGAGCATAAGATTTCTAAGTTTCAGGAACACCTAAATAGCTGTAACCTCGAAAACTCCCCTGACCTCTGGCGAACAGTCAAAGTTCTAAGAGGGAATAGAAAACCCAATTCACGGACCCCAGGGAGTGGCTTACCCAGTCCAGGATAAGGCCTCAGCATTCGCTGAGACCTTTGAAAGACAATGCGAGGCTACTCTTGAAGGAGTGACTGTAAACTTCTAAGAGAGAGTGGAACAAGAGGCCCAAGATCTCCAGGAGGAAAAGCCAGATGTAGAAGAAGTCATCAGACCAACTGCTCTTTTCTACAATACGGAAGCACATAAGTACCACAATACAAACTTTGAGATAAATTTCATATCTGAGTCGAAGTCTTAAGAAACTGGGAAAAGCCTGGAGAGATCATCATAAACAGTGACATCAACTCGGCAGTGAAAAGGCTCGAAAAAACCATAACAGATTCCATTCTGACAACGACCTAAACTTTCCGGCGCAAGGAAGGAAGGAAGGAAAGAAGGAAGGAAGGAAGGGAACCACTACCAAATCACTTGGTGGAGTTGATCAGGAGAAAAAATAGTACCAGGAAGAGGGTTAGATGGACAAATGTGCAAGCAGATAAGGCGGAAGTCAACAGACTTGTCCATGAGCTCAGTTAAGAACTTAAGAGAGATTTCTAAGTTTCAGGAACAGCTAAGAAGCTGTAACCTCGAAAACTCCTCTGATCTCTGGCGAACAGCCAAAGTTCTAAGAGGGGATAGAAAACCCGATTCACGGACCCCAGGGAATGGCTTACTCAGTTCAGTTGAAAGACAATGCGAGGCTACTCTTGAGGGATTGAATCTAAACTTCGTAGAGAGAGTGGAACAAAAGGCCTAAGATCTTCAGGATGAAAAGCCAGATGGACCTCAAGGAGTGGCTTACTCAGATCAGCAACTTTCGCTCAGACCTTTGAACGACACTGTCAGGCCACACTTGAAGAAGTGGACTTAGGCTTCGTAGAGGAGGTGGAAGAAGAGGTTCAAGTTCTTCAGGAGGTAGTGATAGAAGAAGACGACGTCATCAGACCAACTGATACAGGGAAACTCCAAAGCTTTCTGGAAAAGCTTAACGTTAAGAAGGCAGCAAATTTCGAATCAAATTCTGAAAAATCTTCCAGGCCAAGCTGTCAAATACTTTGGAGAAATAGTACATTCAATGTTCAAAAATCGGTATTTCCCCACAAGGTAGAAGTCTGCAAACGTTATCTTCATTCCTAAGCTGGGTAAGGCGGGGAATGTTCCCCAAATTACAGGCCAACTTGGGTAAGGTGGCGGAAAGGATTTTGAAGAAGCGTCTGCAGAACATCATCAGCGATCGCGACATCGTTCCTAAGAAAAAATTTGGGTTCCAACCAATGCACTCTACTGCGGACCAGTTGCTGCGGGTGGTTGAAAAAATCACGCACAGCATGAACTGGAATCAGGTAGAGCAATTTTTTTTCGATATCTCAAATGTATTTGGCCCAGTTTGGCACCAAGGATTAGTCTACAAGATACATCTGTTTGGGATACCTCTGGCGATGGTTCAAATGGTAAGCACATTCCTATTTGGTATCGAAACGAGCTAACAGTTCGTGTACATAAATCGAATACTGAAGGGAAAATGAGATTAACATGAGTCGAGGTGACAGATATTTGTAGCTATCAACCACTACTGGAGAAAAAAATATGAAGCTGGTCCACAATTTCCCGTGGTGCGCAATTCCCCATGGTCCAGAATACTCCAACCCCTCTGCATATGTGGCAAAATAGGGTAAATAAAGACATTTGAAGGTAGCTCGTTTTCATCTAATAATGCTATGATATTGCCACCCGATGATAGCCTATATAGGCAAGGATATTTAGAGATGGTGCTCCTACAACTAATTGAGCGGCACCCCACAACTAACTGAGCGGCACCCCACCAAAAGTAGGGACAGGTATTTATCTCATATTCATCCGTGAGGATAACGGTCGTGTTTTTGTTATTTTCAGGCTCCTAAACTGCCGTAATAACGCACCCGAGTTTACACAACGAAGCACAATTGGTAGTTTGCCGACTTTCTAGAGTTTCTTCAGAAGGCGAAAAGTTTAAGTGTAACTTTTAAATCGGTGAAATAAATAATAATAAAATTCCGGGAATATTCAACAGCGTGGACACCTACTTAGCGAAGGTTCATTATATCGACGATATAAGGCAATGTTCCTGCATAATACAGCACTGAAGGATAAATCTGCATATAGCTGCAGGTTTAGCTCTCTGCTGCGATGTTCCGCCGTTCGTTGCAGCTGCTCCCAGGAAAAAACGGCCGCTTACTTATTAAAAGCACTTATGATGCACCAAGTCGAGTGCAATCATATACCGACGGCTCGCAAATGAATCGGAAGAAATGAATTCATTGTATTGTAATTGTTTGGTATGAAAACGACATAGACGGTCAGCGTGTAATTGCTGAAGTAATAGAGCCTAGTCATATTGTTATTTATTAGACCCATACAATGGGCGATCTAAAACTCCATAGCTACTTAATTGAAACAAAAGAGAAATTACTATGTTCATTGAACAACTCATTTGCTGTCAGTGTATGAAAGCAAAAGGATTTATTGCCCTTTGGTCGCTTATTGGTAAACGTAATATCTTAATATGTTTTATATATAGCAATTTTACTGCATAGTTCGAATGGTCAAAGAACTCGATAAGCTTCAAAAGTTAATTGAGCTCAAAAGAAATAGGTCATCTTTTATCATCTTTTACAGTTCCAGTTCCCGAATTCGCTTTCGAATGTTGTCACTATCCAAATTAATGGTATACGACTGATATGGCTAGTGTTGGGCTATTATGGGAGATATATTCGAAATATTTCGATTATATAATCGATCATTCGATGATTGCAAATAAGAAATGGATGTTGTTTCATATTCCAAATGTTTCAATTCAATAGCGCGACACCAATGCAGTGTTGGGCTATTGTGAGAGATACATTCGAAATATTTCGATTATATAATCGATCATTCGATGATTGCAAATAAGAAATGGATGTTGTTTCATATTCCAAATATTCCAACTCAATAGCGCGACACCACTGCACACTTTCTGCCGAACGTCTGAGAGAGCGATTTCAATGCGATTATTTTGATTATGAGTGATATTCCATATTCCAAATTTCACTGCAAAATTAGAGCGACGTCACTGCCAATATCTGAAGATGTGGAAGATGGAGAAGACGAAAATGCAATTAACAAGTTTGAAACATGACGAAAGGATATTGCTAAACCTTGCAAAAATGGAAATAGGAAGGCCTTAGAGATATTCGTTGATCAGTCTCCCTGACAAGAGTTATGAAAATTGATCCAACCGCGCCTCAATGATCCATTTTGATGTCGATCGAAGAATCTTTCGCACAATCGTACATGCAACATGCCAATGCCCATTTTACCTCTGTCTCCTTCTGAATGATAATTAAACCGCATTGAAAAGTAAATCGTGTACTGTTAGGAATGCTTCTGTGCATCATGAATCGACTCTAATTATTGGCAGTGCACAATCAATGCAATACTTAAAGCGATTGAAAAATCGCATTACCAATCGATCGATGGTAGAAAATTCGCTGACAAAACGCATATGCGAGCAATGTAAGTCAACTTGCGCTTATTATGTGATAAAATACGAACAGTTCTATTGAGAAGACGTCCGTATACGATTCGTACACGAAAGCTGACAAGCATTATTACCTTCGTAGCTACGTTGGACATAGATTCTATAATAATTGTGCTTCAAGCTGAATAGGTACTCTTTTTTTCACTTTGAATATTTTCCTTGCACCTCAATTACCAGACTGAAACGACGGCCGAGAGAAAAACTTTGTCGATACTGTTTTCCTCGTGTTTTATTTACCTAACACATGATTTTTTTGACAAAGCATCATATTGTATCTTTTCTTTGAAAATATAACTCTACAGGCATTTTAGTCCATCCTTCAAGTAAATTTTCCAAAAGTGTATACCCCACATCGCAGTACCATACTAAATTGATGAATTTAATGTTATGTTTGAGTAAATAGAGCGATTCTAATGCACAGACCAATAGGTTTGAACATTTATTAGATTCGAAGTTTGGAAACCAAAGACCGGTTTCGATCTTGTTTGTTTGGTTTCCAAACTTCGAATCTAATAAATGTTTAAACCTATTGGTATGTGCATTAGAATCCTTGTCTTCTGGGAACTTTCCTAGAGAGCAACCGCTTCGCTAGGTGGCAGTGTTTGAACTGTTGGTAGTTCAGCTACCTATGATTCACTATACACGCCCGGAGGGCTGCATGAATTTGTAGTCTAGGTTGCATTCTACTTTGCATGAATAGAGCGAGGATGATTTTCTATTTACCCCTGATATTCCTTAGGTCTATCTGCCATTGGTCAGTTGATTTGTCTTAGGTAAATTAAATCACACAGCTTACAATTACCTAACGCATGACGCAAAAATTACGTCATTTTGTTTTTTTCAGTGCATCATGGGAAAATATTGTGTCTATATTTGTCCTCATTGCACATTAGTTCCATTTGATTTACGTAATGACCCCTGAAGACTAGGATTTATGCTTTGAGTGCAATATTCAAATGACGAAAACGGGCGTTTCCCACAATCATTCAATGGCCTTAATTATTATTAATAATTACGCATGCCATCAATAATTGAACCAAGCTGCAATTTTATCGCATTAAAAAGACGACGTTGCGTGATTTAAATGAAATTTGCAAGTGAAATAAGAATCACATTTCGAATCGTCGGCCATAAAATAAGCTCTGTATCAATAAATCTACCATCGGACAAATGCAGACGTGATTGAACGATGGTTTTTTCCCAAAGAAAACCGCGGAAACTAGTCATGTGAAGAAAAAGGTGCAACCAATTTAACAGATTTGCAGAAATCGCTCGTGCAAGACAAATGCATATTGTACTGGCACGAAACAAAACTTGCGCTACTTGAAATAGAGAATTACAATTGTTGTCGAATTTGCTCGGAATTGTATTCACCTAATCACGAAGGGTTGGTTCCCTGGCATTCACATAGACTACGATCTTGTCCTAAATATGCCTTAAAGGAACAAAATAATTACATACAGATGATTTCGAATTCGAATGGCAAGAAAACCAAGTTTAAACTCTCAATTCGGAGATGAAGCCGAAAATTTGAGAAAAACTTACCAAAAATTTTTTTATTAAAACTTCGACTGTAGCCTTTTTCTTTGGAATTTCTCAAGTGGATGTTTTAATTATTTTTCATACTAAACTCTTATTGGTCGAAAACGTTATGTTTATTAAATTGGGTCGCAGAAATGTTAAATAAAATGAATAGACATGGATATTACAAGTTTTAAAGATAAACAAAAAAACTTTAAAACTAAAAGAAGCCACATTTTACAAATGTTTGCGTTCGAACTTGATCTGAAACTTGAAAGTTTGACTTTGAACTCGAAATTTCAATTTTATTTTTACCTAGATATCTCGTTTTATTAATTAAATTCATGATCAGAGCAATATTTTAAAATGAAAGTTGAAATTCTGAATTTAAGCTCGGAAAATCTGAGTTTAAACTCGGAATTTCCAAGATTAAAGTGAAAATATCGTCTTCAAAGCCGAGGATGGTCCATATATAATCGGGGTTCTGAAAGGTGCTCCGATAACCCGTTAAGAGCTGCACACCACCACCTAACTATTTCATACTCATCCGTGAAGTTGACGGTAGTCTTTTTGCTATTTTTGGTCCCCT
Organism: Dastarcus helophoroides; assembly: GCA_028583605.1. Lineage (NCBI taxonomy): Eukaryota > Metazoa > Arthropoda > Insecta > Coleoptera > Bothrideridae > Dastarcus > Dastarcus helophoroides. The sequence continues at coordinate 36,214,247 of CM053327.1, forward strand.
ATTGCGTTTCGAGAGCTCTGCTGATAATGCTCCCAAACGCTCGTATATATTTTGTTGCATTTTGTTGTCCGAATTAACCCTAGACCCCAACGACATACTGGTAAGTCTTGACGTCGCTTCACTATTCACTAATGTTCCAGTTTCCGACTCCATGACGATAATTCGTGAATTACTTTTAGGCAATGAGAATGCAGATTCTATTGTTGATTTAACTGAAATATGCCCCACATCGACTTATTTTTCTTTCAATGGCAGCTTTTATAAACAAGTCTCCGGCACTTCAATGGGTTCCCCCTTATCTCCTGTCGCAGCAAATATTTTCATGGAATCTTTTGAAAACACTGCGTTGGAAACTGCGGATTTAAAACCCAAGGTTTGGCTTCGTTATGTAGATGACACATTTATTGTATGGCCACATGGTAAGGATTCACTAAATTTATTTTTGGAACACCTAGTTTACATTCTTCCATTAGCTTCACTATGGAAATCGAAAAAAACGGTTCTCTTCCTTTTCTTGACGTACTGGTCATCTGTTTACCAAACGGTCGCGTTTCTCATTCCGTTTATCGAAAACCCACCCATACTAATCATTATTTGCATGCAGAGTCCCATTTTCACCCTTCCTAAAAACGTTATGGCATAAATTCACTGGTTTCACGAGCTGTAGCAATTTCACAGCTGATAAATCTTTCAGACGAGTTAAACAAACTTCGTTTTAACCTCCACAATAATGGTTACAAATCGCACGACATTGAAACTGTCATTAAACGACATGTTCACCCTCCCCTCATCCTTAACAAAATTCAATAATTTCTTCTAGAGTCTTTCTTCCTTATGGTCACGAAGTAACAGAACAAATCGGAAAATTATTGAGAAAACACAACATTAAACCTATTCTTTCATCATCCTCAAAGATCCAACAGCCTCTCCCATCTCCCAAAGATAAAATTTCATCCTTTTGTTCTAATGGTGTGTACAGGGTTCCTTGTTCTTGTGGTTTAGTGTACATCGGAGAAACGGGGCTATCATTATCCGAGCACCAAAGATGTCTTAGGTGTGGTTTATTTTCGCAGTCAACCATTGCAGAACATCAACATGAGACCGGACATAAGATTCTGTTTGATGTGATAACGAAGGCTTCCACGGCCAAAGTCAGTACAGAATATACTTCTTTCGGGATTGGACCGTGTCAAAGAACTACTAAAAGTGTTCGACGTTTCGCCCACCATCTTCAGGAACAAAGAAAACAAAAATAATTGAAAAGAGGAATATGAGGGAATATGCAAAAATGAAGGAATGAAAAGGCCAATTTTAAACCATCAGAGCACAGTAACTCAGTATGTTCACCAGAGGTGAAACTCTTCTGAATTGAAAATTGATACATCAGCATGTCCACCATACCAGAGGCGAAATTCTTCTGACAGGAAAGAGGAAAAGGGAAACTTTATATACCATTCGTCTGCGCGACCAATTCCGAAGATTTCCGACGGTTGGTTTCCAGATGGAGGAAAGCATGTAACCGTCGTCTCTGTTGATGTTTTTGGGGAATTTTTGGATTTCAATGGCCTCGCGTATCTTCCTATTATAGTAATTGAGAACATTGGATATATATAATTGAAATATTATCAAAGAAAATCTTAGATGAGACCGGGTATAAGATTCTCTTTGATAATATTTGAATTATATCCAATATTTCCAATTGCTATAATAGGAAGATACGCGAGGCCATTGAAATCGAAAAATTTTCCAAAAACATCAACAGAGACGACAGTTACATGCTTTCTTTCATGTGGAAACCAACCATCGGAAATCTTCAGGAGTGATCGCGCAGACGAATGGTATATAAAGTTTCCCTTTCTTTCTTTCCTCTCAGAAGAGTTTCGCCTCTGGTATGGTGGGCATACTGAGTTACCGTGCTCTTCTGTCTAAACTTTCTTATCCTTTGTACCAATTTTTAGTTCAGAAGAGTTTCGCCTTTGGTGTGATGAACATACTAAGTTACCAAGCTCTGATATTTTGAAATTGGTCTTTTCATTTTTGCATATTCCGTTATATTTCCCATTTTATTTATTGTTCCTTTTCTCTTCTTTGTTTCTGAAGAAGCCCTCTACGATGGTGGGCGAAACGTCAAACACTTTTAGTAGTTGTTTGACACGCTCCAATACCGGAAGAAGTATATCCTGGCCGTGGAAGCTTTCGTTATCATATTTGTTGCATTTTGTTTGTCGCTTCGGGTGAAACAGAAATTTATTGCTTAATTAAGTTTAAAATCAAAATTTGAAATATTTGACCAATAAACTTTAAATATACGGAGGCAATTTCAAAGAGATGGCTGAATTTACGAAAATTCGCCTCCCAAAACATTTTAACTTTAATTAAGAAAAGTGGATAGCGTTTAGGTGTAATGGGAAGGCGAATATAATTTGGTTTAAAAACCCTAAAAAAAAAGTTTTTTTAAGAATAAGGCTATATGTCGGGATAAAATAAAATTTTGGGAACAACATCGAAATTTGGCGCTTAATTCAAAATATCAAGCTTAACTCGAAATCACCAAATTTCCAAAGACTGGAGAATCCAAAAATTAGGTTCAAGCTTTAACATTTTTTTGGGAAATTTAACTTCAAATTCAACGAAATTTTAAACTAAAAATTTCAAAGTTTTAAACCTTTGGAGGTTTTTTCTTGAAATCTTGGGTTGTTTCTCTAAATTTTGGGCTGTTTCTCAAAATTTTGGGTTGTTTCTCAAAAATTCAACTTCCCAGGAGAAGCCAAACTATGCATATTAAACCGACACGAGCCGAACTGAATATATTGCTTGAATGTCCACATTTAAGGATACATGAGTAAAAAATTATAGAAGTAAATTTGAGTTGAATAAATGGATGTAGCATTCAATCCAAAATACAGGTCCCAAAGAAAGAGATAGAGGGAATGGGGATCCCCTATTTGTGAAAGCTCTTAATTTAGAAACGTATCATATTGTCAACACCCTCGATCGCGACGACACAACATACTCCTTCTACCTCGTGTATTTTCAGAGTTCATCCTTATTCCACAATTTCTGACCTAAGCCGATACTCTGGATTCTGGATTCGATGTGAGTTGCCTAAAGTTTAAGCCAGCAGTTAGGCCACCCTTTATGGACCCATTGTGCTAGCCCCGTGATTGAGGTGTCGCCTTCACAAAATTCAATAATTTCTTTTAAAGCCTTTCTTCCTTATGTTTACGGAGTAACAGATCAAATCGGAAAATTATTGAGAAAACACAACATTAAACCCATTTGTTCATCATCCTCAAAGATCCAACAGCTCCTCCCATCTCCCAAAAGATAAAATTTCATCCTTTTGTTCTGATGGTATGTACAGGGTTCCTTGTTCTTGTGGTTCAGTGTACATCGGAGAAACGGGGCTATCATTTAAGACGCGAATATCCGAGCACCAAAGATGTCTTAGGTCTGGTTTATTTTGGCAGTCAGCCATTGCCGAACATCAACATGAGACCGGACATAAGATTCTCTTTGATAATATTTCAATTATATCCAATATTCCCAATTACTATAATAGGAAGATACGCGAGACCATTGAAATCCAAAAATTCCCCAAAAACATCAACAGAGACGACGGTTCCATGCTTTCCTCCATCTGGAAACCAACCATCGAAAATCTTCGGAAGTGATCGCTTAGACCAGGGGTTCCCAACCTTTTTGTTTTATAAAAAATATAATATCAATATGTCAAAGTGATCTTTGGCATTGCATATTATTGACCAGTGCTTCATAATTAGGAGAGTATGACGATAATACTATTAGCAAACAATCATAAAGATGCTCATGGGCGAGTCGAGATCTATATCTTGATTTTATTAGGTTCATTTTTGAAAACAATGATTCGCATAAATATGACGAACCGAAAAATGATTTAATTTAATATAATATCACAAACATACGAACGTATTTCATAAACCTAGGCACTCAAAAAAATTTAAAGTCTAACAAATAAATAAAAATAATTCACATTTTTAATTAATGTTTATGAAAAAATTCTGTCTCTGTCGAATAGTGGCGGGCACATACGAATTGTTCCGCGGGCGCCATGGTGCCCGCGGGCACGAGGTTGGGAACCCCTGGCTTAGACGAATGGTATATAAACTTTCCCTTTCCCTCTTTCCTGTCAGAAGAGTTTCACCTTTGGTATGGTGGACATACTGAGTTACCGTGCTCTTCTGTTTAAACAGTCTTATTCTTTCTGCCAATTTTCAATTCAGAAGAGTTTCGCCTTTGGTATGGTGGACATACTGAGTTACCGTGCTCTGATGTTTTCAAATTGGCCTTTTCATTTTTGCATATTCCCTCATATTCCTCTTTTCATTTAATTTTTCTTTTCTTTGTTCCTGAAGAAGCCCCCTACGATGGTGGGCTAAATGTCGAACACTTTTAGTTGTTCTTTGACACGGTCCGATCCCGGAAGAAGTATATCCTGTACTGACTCTGGCCGTGGAAGCCTTCGTTACCATTGAGGTGTCCTTGGTCAATCATCCAGTCACCCAACCTTGTTGAGAAACTGAAGAACGTCCCTAGAGCCTCTATCAAACTGACCACACTAGGCCAGAGGTCCCCCAGCGTGGATCCTCTGATTGTTGCTAGTGCCGGGTGACACATAACGTGATCGACACTCTCATCTTCCTCTAAACACCTACTACAACTCGGGTGGTTTATAATTCCCATTCTGTGGAGGTGTTTATTTAATCGACAGTGACCTGTCGATGCTCTTCTAGCACACTGAATGCCCCATCCATTTATTTATTTAGTCAAAGAATTTCGTCGATAAACTCCCATTTTCCCTCCAAAATCGACGAGCCATTATGGTATATAGTTGTGTCAGTGTGATCGTAACCATCGCATCGAATACTCGCACTATTTCATTGCTTAGACAGATAACATTAAAACGTAAAGCACGCAATCAGCTGGGTGTGACTGTAGATAAAGTTGCAAAAAGTTTCATCTGACTTTATGAAAGCATTCGCTATAAGCAACTTTCATTATCTGAAGGACGAACGTTTTCGATGATGGCGTGGCACTTGAGTCTCTCACACATTTACAAGAGTGGTATCTGTAGTAGGATGTTTCATTCTGCATTAGTTTGTTTAAGTAATTAGTGCCTGATTCTCTAGTACTTCGAGTGGGAAATTGTGGAGCGAATCGTTAGTATGATTGCCAAGTGGGGAAGTTTCTAATGGAAACACTTTAACTATTCAAATATTTTTATTTGAATAAGTTAAGGAGGTAGTTTACGTGTTATCATCTGCAATATAGAAGAGAACAATTGGAAAGTTAAACCGTCTAGCTCATTTATATTTCAACGACATAATGCAGATCGATTTGATTCAGAGACCCATTGGTGGCAACTTGCAGTGAGTTTGGCATTAATATTTTGGTTTTGTGATCTATTATAGTTTCACTTAGCTACATTACAGCTGCACGAGCTTGGCTGTATCACTGTGCAACTAAGTTTGAGGAGCTGTTACCTCCCCAAACTTGGCTTCATTACACCTAGAGCAAATACATCTTCAAAGAAGCTTCAATAAATAGGCTACTTTAAAGATACACAAGCTGGGCCATATTATAGCTGCAGAGAATGGTTGCATTACAGATTCCTCTTACCTCTATAAGACCGAGTGAAATTTGGTGAAATCTTCATTATATTCATTACATCTATAGGATCTTAACTGGATCAGAGACCTGTGACTATAATGTAGCCTACTTTGCGCATCTGCGCAACGCAAGTGAATTGCAGATACGAATTTCAGCCGCACAACTTTGCCTACATTAGAGTAAGCTTAACTACATTACAGTGCAGAAATTTGGTAGCTACAGTCGACTCCCGCTAAAGTTGCGCCCGTTAAAGTTGTCCGCTCGTTAAAGTTGACAAGATACGATCGCTAAAGTTGCGCGGATATTCCCCCTCTCTAATTTTCGAACGACGAATTAGACTTCCGAGTTTTAGCGCCACTTTTGAATAACCCACTCAACCGCACAAGGAGCAATACAACATATACATTTTTCGACAATGTTAAGAATGGTAAGGGAGTAGCAACTTTAACGATCGATCCAGTCCAGTGAGCGCAACTTTAGCGGGAGTCTACCGTATATCTAAAACACTTAGCTGCATTACAGACTAATTGAATTGTATTGTAACACCTCTAAAGTAACTAACGTTGACTAGCTGTAATTTAGGCAAGTTAATCTCTAGTGCAACCAAGTTGGAGTAGCTATCATAAAACCAAGCTTTAACTGTAATGCAGCCAAATTAGGGCAGGTTTACAATCAAGCATGGCTTCGCTACAGCTGCATTATAGCTACTGTAATGCAGCCAAAAATAAGCAGATGTAATGAAGCCATGATTGGTATTATTGCACCAGTTTGACTGCATTACAGCAATAAGAATTTCATTGTGGCACAGTCGAATTGAATCGTAGCTTCATGATATCTACACAAACTTAGCTGCATTACAGCCGAGTTGAACTGTAGAACCACTACGCTGTGAAATAACCAAGCTTATGTAAACCACCCAAACCTGGGTTTATTCCAGAAGCAGAATTTTGTCTTCAAAATCGTCCTAGGGCGAATGCAAGAACACCACGTGACAAGATTGAAACTGAGATGCATTTTAAGTGAAAATGAATGTTAGCAAGACAGCTGACAAGAAAACGACCGTAAGTTATAACAAATCTTCAGAACAAGAAGCGGACATCTTATAGTAAAAGCGACGATATCATTACACGATGGCGTAAGTTGTTTCTTTTCAAAGCTGGATCGTTAAAAAGAGACCGCCATTAACTAATTTATCGGTTTACATAAAAAAAAACGTGACAGTGGTAGTTTTGTCTTCATTTCCTTAAATGGAAACAAAACTGCCACTATCGCGTCATCTCAGACTAAAGAATCTTTCACTCGCTATATTTAACCTAACATTTATTACCACTTACAATACGGTTCGATTTACAGTAATTTTCCCAGTTAAGTTTTCAATTTGTTATCAGAAGCACTCCGCCGCCGGTGGAAAATCTTGTAAAATATTCCCAAACTTCATAAGTCGAGTCAATCTCTCAGTATGCCTCATTTTCCATTCGGCCGCATCGGGGGGCCAATTTGTGGTCTCGGAATTCGCTCAAATTGGAAATTCGAGGCGTACACACACACATGCCATGCAATAATTCGTCCCAACAGAGCGAATTAAACTTGAAATAAAGGATGGTTTTATGGCGGCCATAAATTCGGCCGACGCCATTTTTCGCAATTCGTAATATCTGCCATAATCGAAAAATATCCACTTTTGTTCTTATCGGCGGGGCGTAACTTTTGGCGGCCACCGTCGCGGCGGGCGCATAATAAAATTTTATAGCGGCGGGGCTAAAGGGCACGCGAGCATATTTTATTATTATAATTGGGCGTCGATTCCATCGACGTTCAATGCGACGATTGCGACGCGGTGCAATTTTCTACGTTTATTGCCTTTACGTCGTATGGTAACCTAGAAAATGGTAACAATGTCTCCAACTGAATTTATTAGAATTTCAGTTCAAATCGGGGTAAAGTCAAAATATTCTGAATAAAATCAAAAACCTTACAAATTAGAAATTCCTAGTTGAAACTGACATATCACGATCAAATTAAAAGAAAATTTTCAAATAGAAGTCCGGAATTTCTAAAAAAAAATGGGAACCTCAAGGAAATTTTCTCTTCTAAATAAATTTACCACGAATGAATATCCGAATGCTAGAAAAAGCTTATATTTGCCAAAAGAAGACAAAATTTCGAAAAATACGCTGAACCTTTCAAATCAAATAAACCTTTCGAGTAGAAGTCAACATTTTCTGAGCAAAATGGAAATGCCGAGGAAAGATTTTTGTCTTCAAAAAAAAATCCACCACAAATGAATGTCCGGATGCGTCAGCATCGAGCGCGCTATCATCACAGTTAGATCTGATTCGGCATAATAGAAGGAAGATGTAAAACATCAAGACGATAAAATCGCGCGATTCCTTCCAAAAGTAATGCAACCGCATGGAACAAATTACAATGCGGCCAGGCGCTTTTGTATCGAAATTGTCTCTCCTCGATGTTAGTTTGGATCTCGAAGGCGAGCCTTTTGTTGTTTTTCCCCGTTTAAAAATCCACCATATTTTCTTATCTCCGACTTCTATTCTCCTTTCATGAATTACGCGGCTGCTGTTTAAAATTTCTTCTCTTGTTGCATTCATTGAAGTTCGATTGTAACAGCTGCGACGTGCCGCAAATTATCTTTCGATCCACAAATTGAAATAATCCAGGGACGTCGCTTTCGACAATTGGAAAGTTGCTTGACTTGAATTAACATAAATAACTAAGATTTCCAGTGGAAATCAATCTGCACACTTCGTAGAACATTTAATCAATAAATATTTGGATGGAAAAGCATTCTGGACAGGAAATTTTATGCTTTAGAAAGAACCCGATCCGGGAATGAAATTACAGTCCGCGAAGATTCTTACAATCCGTGAAGAATCTCGCAGTTAAATTTTGCAGCTCCATTTTTGTGATAAAAATGGCAGTCAGGTAGTTTGCATTCTAAGAAAAAATTCTCATTTCATTTCCGCATGGAGTTCTAGTGAATAACTTGCAAAAATACGGTTCAAGAAAGATTTTGCTGATGAATCACTCAATCCGTGAAGGATCTCGCAATTAGAATTTATCGCCCGATTCGCGAAGAATCTCGCGTTTCGTAAAAAATCTCGCGTTTCGTAAAAAATTTCGCGTTTCGCGAAGAATCTTGCGTTTCGCGAATAGTCTCGCGTTTCGCGAAGAATCTCGCGTTTCACGAAGAATCTCGCGTTTCGCCAAGAACCTCGCATTTCGCGAAGAAACTGGCGTTTTGCGAAGAATCTCGCGCTTCGCGAAGAATCTCGCAGTCACCTAAGAATATCACAACTCCAAAGAACTTCAGCTTTTATGTAAATTTTGTAGTTCCAATTTTTCCGTTAAATATGGTAGTCGGGTAGGTTGCATATTGAGAAGAAAATCTCATTTCACTTCCGCATGGAATCCTACTGAATAACTTGCAAAATAACTGGCGCTTCGAGAATGATTTCGCTGTTAGCGATGAATTACTCAATCCATGAAGGATCTCGCGATTAGAATTTATCGCCCGATTCGCGAATAATCTCGCGCTTCGCGAAGAATCTCGCATTTCGCGAAGAATCTCGCGTTTCGCGAAGAAACTGGCGTTTCGCGAAGAATCTCGCGCTTCACGAAGAATCTCGCGTTTCGCGAAGAACCTCGCATTTCGCGAAGAAAGTGGCGTTTTGCGAAGAATATCACAACTCCAAAGAACTTCAGCTTTTATGTAAATTTTGTAGTTCCAATTTTTCCGATAAAGATGGTAGTAGGGTAGTTTGCATATTGAGAAGAAAATCTTATTTCACTTCCACATGGAATCCTACTGAATAACTTGCAAAAAAACTGGCGATTCGAGAACGATTTCGCTGTTCGCGATGAATTACACCATCCCTGAAGGATCTCGCAATTAGAATTTATCGCCCGATTCGCGAAGAATCTCGCGTTTCGTGAAGAATCTCGAGTTTCGCGAAGAATCTCGCGTTTCGCGAAGAATTTCGCTCTTCGCGAAGAATCTCGTATTTCGCGAAGAATCTCGCATTCCACGAAACATCTCGCGTTTCGCAAAGAATTTTGCGCTTCGCGAAAAATCTTGCGTTTCGCGAAAATCTCGCTATTCGCGAAAGATGTCGCGAATTTCACGGTGTTTCTGAGTACAATTTCAATCTACATAAAAATAACTTACGATTCGCCAATAATCAGACAATTCGTGAAACATTTCACGATTCCCAAGGAGTCTCATTTTTTTTTAAAAATATTTCCCAAAAACATAGACAACGTGAGATCATATTATTGGATCAAATCCCAATTTTGTTGCACAAGGTCACACAGTGGAAGATAACTATGGGAAGAGTTTTAGCATTCCACAAAAAAAATCATATTTCACTTCCGTTTGAAATCCTGCTAATCGTAAATAACCTAATATGATCTGCGAAGAATCTCGTGGTTCACTGTTCGCGAAAAATTTCTCGGCCCGCCAAAGATCTCGCGAAAAACTGATCTCGCGATGCGCAAAGAATGTCGCGTTCCGTAAAAAATTTCGCGTTCCTTAACGAATCTCGCTTTTCGCAAAGCATCACGCGTTTTGCGAAGAATTTCGCGCGTCGCGAAGAATCTCGCGCTCGCGAAATATTTCGCGAATTCCACGATGAAACTCTCAATCCGAGAACAATTTCAGACTACATGAAAATAACTTACGATTCGCGAATAATCTCGCAATTCGTGAAAAATTTCACGATTCCTAATGAGTGTCATTTTTTTGAAAAATTTTGTAATTTCCCACAAACGAAGACAATATGAGATCATATTCTTGGATCAAATTTAATTTTGCTATACAAGGTCACACACTGAAAGATAACTATGGGAAGAGTTTTAGCATTCCACAAAAAAAAATCGTATTTTACTTCCGTGTGAAATCCTGCTACTCGTAAATAACCTAATATGATCTGCGAAGAATCTCGCGGTTAGAAAAGGATCTCACTCTTCGCGAAAAATTTCTCGGCCCGCGAAAGATCTCGCGAAGAACTGATATCGCGATTAACAAAGAATGTCGCGTTCCGTGAAAAATTTTGCGTTTCTCAAAGAATCTCGGGTTTCGCGAAGAATTTCGCGCTTTGCAAATAATCTCGCGCTGCGCGAAGAATTTCTCTTTTCGCGAAATATTTCGAGAATTTCACGATGAAACTCTCAAGCCGAGAACAATTTCAGACTACATGAAAATAACTTACGATTCGCGAATAATATCGCAATTCGTGAAAAATTTCACGATTCCTAATGAGTGTCATTTTTTTGAAAAATTTTGTGAAGAATCTCGTGGTTAGAGAAGGATCCTACTGTTCGCGATGAATTTCTTGGTCCCCGAAAGATCTCGCGAAGAATTTCTTTCGCAATTCGCAAAGAATGTCGCGTCCTGTGAAGAATCTCGCGTCCTACGAAGAATCTCGCAATTTGCGCAGAATCGCGCGTTTCAGGAAAATCTTCTGATTCGCGGGAAATTTTGCGAATTTCTCAATAAATCTCGCAATCCGAGAACAATCCCAGATTAGATAAAAATAAGTTGGGATTCCTCGAAAAAAATCGTATTCCGTTTTCGTGTGAAATCCTGCTAATTGTGAATAACTAATATGACCTGCGAAGGCATCTCGCTATTCGCGAAGAATTTCTCGGTCCGTGAAAGATCTCGCGAAGAATGTATCTCGCGATTCGCAAAGAATCTCGCGTTTTGCGAAGAATCTCCCGTTTTGCGAAGAATCGCGCGTTTTGCGAAGAATCTCGCGTTTTGCGAAGAATCTTGCGATTCGCGAAGAATATTGCGCTTCGTGAAAATCTTTTAATTCGCGAGCAATTTTGCGAATTACGCGGTGAATCTCGTAATCTGAGAACAATTTCAGATTGGACAAAAATAACTTGATTCCTCAAATAAAAATCGTATTCTACCTCCATGTGGAACCCTGCTAATGGTGAAAAACTAATATCATCTACGAAGGATCTCGCGAAGAATTTCTCGGTTCGCGAAACATCTTGCGAAGATTGTATCTCGCGATTCGAGATGAATCTCGCATTTCGCGAAAATCTCGCGTCCGCGAAGAATCTGGAGATTAGCGGAGAATCTCGCGATTCGCGAAGAATCTTACGTTTCGCGAAAATCTCGCGATTTGCGAAAGAATCCCGCGATTCGCGAAGAATCTCGCGCCTCACGAAAATCTTGCGATTCGCGAGGAATTTTGCAAATTCCGATGTAAATCTTGTAGTCCGAGGACAATTTAAGATTAGATAAAAATAATTTGATTCTTCCAAAAAAAATCGTATTCCATGTCCGTGTGGAACCCTTCTAATGGTGAAAAACTAATATCATCTACGAAGGATCTTGATATTCGAGAAGAATTTCGCGGTTCGCGATAGACTTGCGAAGAATGTATCTCGCGATTCGAGAAGAATGTCGCATTTCGCGAAAATCTCGCGATTCACGAAGAATCTCGCGATTCGCGAAGAATCTCGCGATTCGCGAAAAAGCTCGCGATTCGCAAAGAATCTCGCGATTCGCGAAAAATCTCACGTTTCGCGAAAATCTCGTGATTCGAGAAGAATCTCGCGTTCGACGAAAATCTTGCGATTCACGAGGAATTTTGCGAATTTCGATTTAAATCTCGTAGTCCGAGAACAATTTCAGATTAGATAAAAATAACTAACGATTGGTCAAAAAAAAATCACATTCCATTTTTGTATGGAATCTTGCTAATCGTGAATCGTGAAATGATATCATCTGCGAGGGATCCTACTATTCGCGAAGAATTTCTCGGTCCGCGACATCTCATAAAGAATTTATCTCGCAATTCGCGAAGAATCTCGCAATTTGCGAAAAATCGCGCGATTTGCGAAGAATCTCGCGATTCGCGAAGAATCTCGCAATTCGCGAAGAATCTGGCGATTCGCGAAGAATCTCGCGATTCGCGAAGAATCTAGCGATTTGCAAAGAATCTCGCGATTCGCGAAGAAACTCACGATTCGCGAAAAATTTCGCAATTTGAGAAGAATTTCGCGCTTCGCGAACAATCTCGCGATTCGAGAAGAATCTCGCGATTCGCGAAGAATTTCGCGATTTGCAAAAAATCTCGCAATTCGAGGTATCTCGCGTTTCGCAAAAAATTTCCCTATTCGCGAAGAATCTCATGTTTCGTGAAAATTTCGTGATTCGCGAAGAATTTCGCGGATTCCACTGGAATCTCCCAATCCGAGAAGAATTTCAGAGATTCGTGAAAAATATCACGATTCCCAAAGAATGTCATTTTTTTGAAAAAAGTTATGGTTTTCCATACAATGTAAGATATTCTTGGATCAAATTCAAATTCTGGTGCACAGGACCAGCAATAATACACACTGGAAGAAAGCAAATAAATAAATTATGTACAAAGGGTACAATTCTACCAAGATAGTCATGGGTTCATTCCTGGAAGTTCTAGTAATTTATGTAGTGATTACAAGAAGAGAGGTGCCGAAGTTGTGCGTTTTCTCCCCAGCGAGAAATTTGTACTTTTTCCCGGTTGATGAAAATGAACTACTAGAGGTTATTGTCGCCCCACGCGGTACAGGTCTTGCGTAGGCACAGTGAAATATTATTTCGTGGTGTCGGTTTCACACGCCACCAGGCTGAATGTAATACAGGATAGCAGAAAACAATATAGCAGTCTGCATACTTGAGATATATCATTCGCTCACTTATTAAAGTTCCTCCCGTTTTTTTGCGGGCGCGCAGCTACATGAGAAAAACGTTTCTTCTGCGGTTCTTAACGAAAGAAAAAGCTACGTCCAATTTAACACCGTTTTTTTTATTAATAAAATTCCTCAGATGATATCTTTCAATTATAGTGTGGCATTAGAGAAACAATGCTAGTCTAATGAGAAACAAGATAAAATGAAATAAATCCAGTGGGAATCTAGGGACTACGAAGCTGTTGCTAGAGTCATCACATTGACGCGAAACGTAACTAGTAAACCAATCCAATTATTGCAATACGCTTATTGCTCGTCTAGCCAATTATAAGTTCATTATTTCTAGTGTAATTCACAAAAGTGTTGTGCCGTTTGCGTTTTCTTATATGCCTTATATTCAAATGGCAATTCAAGTCTTCCACCACGTATTGTATAATCCGCAGCGTAAATAATGGTAGATACAACAATAGATCGAATTGTAAGGCTATCAGGTATCTATTATTGTACATTAAAAAGTCTCATATAAGCATTCCATCGATTCCTTAAAAGCAGCAAGCAGCAATCGTGCATATGCTTAAGGAAAATTGCTTTATCTCAAACAATGGGTCCTAATTAGGAAACCCTGCGCACCTGTGAGCAAATCTTAAAGACGTTGAATGATAATTTATGAAGTTATACAGGGAAGGCGACAATAAATAGTCATGTGTACTTCCAACTTGTGCTTAAAACAAGAAGGAAGAAAAAGGCCATATAAAACGCGTCGTTGCTACTCAAGATAGAGTAGCCCAGGTTGTGGCTAAATCACTGACGGATTTTGCTGAAATTTCAGCTTCTTGCCTCTTAATACTTGCGCACAGGAGAGTTTGGTGCTGCGCACCGTCCACAGCTTCACGAGCTTTTTAAGTGTCCATTCGCTCCATTCAATTCAATTTGTTTCATTCATTTGCAAGTATAGGTGAGATTTTAATGGTATGATGACTCAAAATCTCTCTCGTGTTCAGTCCATTGGAAATATATTATTATTAGGAAAATGTATATATATAATAATCGTGCGTTTTAATTTCCTGTGGGTTTTTCCAATTTCAAACGTACAAAGCTAATGCAAGCAAATATTTGCATTTATATAACTGGAAATATCATCTCTTGTGTATCTCTCGAACGATCAGTATACTTGTATTACATTCGATGGTTATTTGAAATATTCATCATAAAAGCGTATAATTTCCTATCACGTAGTATTTATTGAAAATATTAATTTGTTATATGTTATTTTTAATATGAACTGTGAGTTCAATTAAAAAAATCAATTAAAACGACTGTTAACTTGAACTGTATCCTTCTGCATCAAGGGAAATTGTAGCTTCAGGCGCTGAAAGTCTAATATACTATTTTTTAAGATGAAATAAATCTATCTTGTCAACTGTACCCTATTGGGAAGTTCGCATGACCCAATTAGCTTACGAAAAGAACTTGAAACAAACACAGGTGCAAAGCATGTCAGAAGCAGAAGAAATATGGCCATCAGCGCCAAAATGTGCTGAATTTATTTATGTTGTGTTGTGCTGTGTGTTGTGTGCGGTGTATATTTTGGTCCATATTGACGTGTATACAGATAAGAAAACATTTTCATTGTCTATGTTAAACTCTAAGAATTGTCCCTTCCATAGTTTTCTACGGTCGCTAATAAAATTTTTGCCTGCAAGTAGTAATCCCGTAACAAAACAGGTTAGAAGCTATGATGTACTACTAAAATCTTCACTAGCACTGATCGATGCGCTATGCGTTGAATTGTTTACACCGGTGTAGGAGAATACAAGGCGCCGCCCATCTATCCCTAGCTATTCGCTCTCAATGTTAAATCTCTCATTAACATTCTCCCTATGGACAATGTTTGACTTTCCTGATGTGTATATCCAAATGCTTGTAGACTTATCAAGTCTGTATGCTTCTGAAGCAACTCTTATAGTTAGAGTATCGAAGTCCTTGCCATGGACACTGTTCTAGGTCTTTATTTCTCCTTGCTGTGCGTGCTGCGATGATGCACTAAGGGACCGCTCGTCCGTCATAGATACTCGGAGAATATTCTCGACACTGGTTAAATCTAGAAGACTGTTGAAAAAAATATATGATTTATTACATTCCAACCGAATATTTGGCCCAATTGCACTTGTCGCGACGTGAGCTCGTTTGCTTAGTCCTTCTGTGGACCGCTCAGAAGATTAATGATAACGAGATCCTAAAGATGCATACGGTAGGTGTGTTACCGTTAGTTTGATCAATTCAGCAATTACTATGTTTTATTAATAAACGCACTTCTTTGTGGCTTTGTATTAATCAATAATTACTACTATACATGGAGATGCATTTAATAGACTGGAAGGCTTCTATGGAATAGCGCGTTTTAAATAAGATCGAGTTGAATTTCCGGCAAACTCGGGACGGAACAGTTAATTCATTAACCCAAATGACTCTAAAAGGCCAATGCTGATTGAAAACTATATGGTTTTCATATATGAATACTTCTGATTACCAAATGTAATTTAGAAATACGCAAAGAAGGGAATCCTGACGGATTTCTCGTCGCCGAACCGAAACCACTGAAGCTACAGCTATGAAACGACGAAACTATGAAACAAACGCGTTTGACAAAGTCGCTTTTATGATGAATATTTTTGCGGAGATTGTTTCGTGAGTAATATATTAACCAAAGAAATTATTTCTTTGATAAAAAAATTTGTGAAAATCAACTTTGACTGAGAAATTACCAGAACCGTCTAGGGTAGCTGTATCTGCCAAAACTGTTTCTCTTCTGATGCTAACCAACATTGTTTCTCCGATGAACATATTTGCGAATTTATCCTTTGGTGCTTTTGATGCTGTTTGACAACATTTCAAGTTGGCGATAGAGGTAATTGCCAATTGCTTCTCTACACTACGCACTTTTTACCGAACGACTGAGAGAACATTCATTTCAATAAGATTATTTCGATTGTAAGTGATATACCATATTCCATATTCAAAGTGCCCGAGCAGTAAGCAATCATTCAACAACTCAACGCAACTGCGCACTTCTATTAAGAGCGATCCTTCATTTTAAAGCGATTATGAGTGAAATCGAATCTAAAATTTCATGGCTTCCACTTCGTACGAGATATGAGTATATAATCATTGAGGACTGGTATTCCATACTCCGGAATAAAGCGGCATTTGTTATTTGATGCTTCATATTCCAAATATTACATTCAGTAGCGCGACACCACTGCGCACTTCTATCGAACGACTGAGAGAGCATTCTTTTCAATACGATTATTTCGATTATAAGTGATATTACATATTTCACAGTTCAGAGTGCCCGAGAACTGAGAAATCATTCAACAACTCGACGCAACTGCGCACCTCTACTGAGAGCGATCATTCATTTTAAAGCAATTATGAGTGAAATGGAATATGAATTTTCATAGCTTCCACTTCGAATGAAATATGAGTGAGTAATCACTCAGGATTAATATTCCATATTCCAAAATATACTGGCATTGCTTATTCGATGCTTCATATTCCAAATATTCCATTCGGTAGCGCGACACCACTGCGCACTTTCTACCGAACGATTGGGAGAGCATTCTTTTCAATACGATTATTTCGATTATAAGTGATATTACATATCTCACAGTTCAGAAGTGGCCCGAGAAGTGAGAAATCATTCAACAACTCGACGCAACTGCGCACTTCTACTGAGAGCGATCATTCATTTTAAAGCAATTATGAGTGAAATGGAATATGAATTTTCATAGCTTCCACTTCGAATGAAATATGAGTGAGTAATCACTCAGGATTAATATTCCATATTCCAAAATATAGTGGCATTGCTTATTTGATGCTTCATATTCCAAATATTCCATTCGGTAGCGCGACACCACTGCGCACTTTCTACCGAACGATTGGGAGAGCATTCTTTTCAATACGACTATTTCGATTATAAGTGATATTACATATCTCACAGTTCAGAGTGCCCGAGAAGTGAGAAATCATTCAACAACTCGACGCAACTGCGCACTTCTACTGAGAGCGATCATTTATTTTAAAGCAATTATGAGTGAAATGGAATATGAATTTTCATAGCTTCCACTTCGAATGAAATATGAGTGAGTAATCACTCAGGATTAATATTCCATATTCCAAAATATAGTGGCATTGCTTATTTGATTCTTCATATTACAAATATTCCATTCGGTAGCGCGACACCACTGCGCACTTTCTACCGAACGATTGAGAGAGCATTCTTTTCAATACGATTATTTCGATTATAAGTGATATTCCATATTTCATAGTTCAAAGTGTCCGAAAAGTGAGAACTCATTCAACAACTCGATGGAACTGCGCACTTCTCCTGAGAGCGATCATTCATTTTCAAGCGATTATAAGTAAAATGGAATACAAAATATGAATCTTCATAGCTTCCACTTTGAACGAAATATGAGTGAGTAATCACTCAGGATTCATATTCCATATTCCAAAATATAGTGGCATTTGTTATTTGATGCTTCATATTCCAAATATTACATTCAGTAGCGCGACACCCGTGCGCACTTTCTACCGTACGACTGAGAGAGCATTCTTTTCAATACGATTATTTTGATTATAAGTGATAATCCCAATTCCATATTTCAAAGTGCCCGAGATGTAAAAAATCATTCAACAATTCAACGCAACTGCGCACTTCTATTAAGAGTGATTATTCATTTTAAAGCGATTATGAGTGAAATGGAATATGAAATTTCATGGCTTCCACTTCGCACGAGATATGAGTAAATAATCATCCAGGACTCGTATTCCATATTCCGGAATAAAGGGGCATTTGTTATTTGATGCTTCATATTCCAAATATTACATTCAGTAGCGCGACACCACTGCGCACTTCTACCGAACGACTGAGAGAGCATTCTTTTCAATACGATTATTTCGATTATAAGTGATATTCCATATCTCACAGTTCAGAGTGTCCGAGAAGTGAGAAATCATTTAACAACTCAACGCAACTGCGCACTTCTATTAAGAGCGATCATTCATTTTAAAGCGATTATGAGAGAAATGAAATATGAAATATCATGGCTTCCACTTCGAACGAGATATGAATGAGTAATCATTCAGGACTCATATTCCATAATCCAAAATATAGCGGCATTTGTTATTTGATGCTTCATATTACAAATATTACATTCAGTAGCGCGACACCAGTGCGCACTTTCGACCGAACGACCGAGAGAGCATTCTTTTCAATACGATTATTTCGATTATAAGCGATATTCCATATCTCACAGTTCAGAGTGTCCGAGAATTGAGAAATCATTCAACAACTCGACGCAACTGAGCACTTTTACTGGGAGCCATCATTCATTTTAAAGCAATTATGAGTGAAATGGAATATGCATTTTCATAGCTTCCACTTCGAATGATATATGAGTGAGTAATCACTCAGGATTAATATTCCATATTCCAAAATATAGTGGCATTGGTTGTTTGATGCTTCATACTCCAAATATTCCATTCAGTAACGCGACACTCTGCGCATTTTCTACCGAACGACTGAGAGAGAGCATTCATTTCAATAGGATTATTTCGATTATAAGTGATATTCCCAATTCCATATTTCAAAGTGCCCGAGATGTAAGAAATCATTGAACAACTCAACGCAACTGCGCACTTCTATTAAGAGTGATTATTCATTTTAAAGCGATCATGAGTGAAATGCAATATGAAATTTCATGGCTTTAACTTCGCACGAGATATGAGTAAATAATGATTCAGGACTCGTATGCCATATTCCGGAATAAAGCGGCATTTGTTATTTGATGCTTCATATTCCAAATATTACATTCAGTAGCGCGACACCAGTGCGCACTTTCTACCGAACGACTGAGAGAGCATTCTTTTCAATACGATTATTTCGAGGATAAGTGATATTCCATATCTCATAGTTCAAAGTTCCAAGAAGTGATAAATCACTCAACAACTCGATGCAACTGCGCACTTCTACTGAGAGGAATCATTCATTTTAAAGCGATTATAAGTGAAATGGAATACAAAATATGAATCTTCATAGCTTTCACTTCGAATAAATATAAGTGAGTAATCACTCAGGATTCTTATTTCATATTCCTAAATATAGTGTCATTGGTTATTCCATGCTTCATATTCCAAATATTCCATTCAGTAGCGCGACACCCTGCGCACTTTCTACCGAATGACTAAGAGAGCATTTATTTCAATACGATTATTTCGATTATAAGTGATATTCCCAATGCTATATTCAAAGTGCCCGAGAAGTAAGAAATCATTCAACAACTAACTCAACGCAACTGCGCACTTCTACTGAGAGCGATGATTCATTTTAAAGCGATTTTCAGTGAAATGGAATATGAAATATGAATTATCACAGCAATATTAAAAAACCATACAAAAAGTTTTAGGAACTATCTACTATTTTGGGGTTCCGAAATGAAATTCAAAATGAAATACCCTAATAACAAAAACATCCTGAATTTTTGGCAAGGGTATAATGGAACATTTCATTCATAATCTATCATTGGAATGATCATTCGATTATTCTAAGTGATTATTTCTATTTATTCGATTACGAAAATATGTAGATTATGCCCAACTCCAATTCCGAGAATCGTGAAGTAAACTCTTGAAGCCAACCACTTCGATGAAAAATCTCCTACCGTAAAGCAAACTAGCGATAACTTACACGCCAAATTACATTCCTTTAGTTTAATTTTGCATCACCCTAATTGCGAATTTCTTAAATTTAATTAAACTCGACGGAGTGCGCCTCGATTACAATTTAATTGGTATTTTTTGGACGACTATAAAGCTAAGTTTTTAGCTCGGGTAATTTCACAACGTACACGACTACAATAAAAATTTTGTTTTAAGTGGACGAAATACAAAGCAAAATGTGTGCCGTTACTTCTATACATCGCAATTTGGAGAAGTTGTAAAAGTTTCGTTTAAAGGAAATTGCAATTTGTCTTTAATGTAAAATGTTTTACGAGAGGAATGATATCTATTAAATATTTCCTTGTCATGCAATTCACTTATTAGGTCGGCTTTTAAAGGCAATAACTCAGTTTCGCTCGCAGCGCCCCCATTTTCAATTTTTACGCCAACGCTTCTCGATAATCAATTTTCATTAGAAATGTTACCAGAGTGGAAAAACTTAAGACTGTGGTGGCGAAATCGGGGGGCGCCGCCACCATTTTATCTCGACAAGTCGTCAGTTGTTCATTTCGGACGAATCTGCATACTGACACAGTATGCAAATTGTGCAGGAAAAGGAAGCGGTCTCGGCCGGTCAGTGGCAACCTACCATATGGTTGTAGATGCTTCGATACGGCGATTTCAAGGGCACTGAACGCCGACGGACACCGCATGAATATTCAGACGGAGAAATAAATGAAAAATAACGACAGGTCTTTATGTTTATTATTATCACAATTTCGAATTATGAGTGTCTCAGAATTTAAATATATTACATATAAAACAATTAGAACGACAAGAGATTTATAAAAGGGCAGAAAATATGTCTGGGGTCGCTAGACAAAGTTCAGATTAGCACTGAATCTTTGATTTCTTAATTAATAAAGTAAATGCACTTTGCAAAAAATCTGTAGACCAGTTCTCTTCAAATAGAGTATCTATATATTTTTTGTACGAAGAAGATAGCAATATGTCAAAAATTGAAAAAAAAATAATAACTCTTTTAACTGTTAAGTGTGAAGTTCCCGGAACGGCCACCAGATTGGCGCATGTGCTGAATCGAGAGGTAGGATTCACGAAACACTCACGCCTTTACTATTTGCATTGTTTTTAAATTACCATTTGGAACCAGAAACCTCTCCTTGTCATTTTTAATTACCAAATAAAAAGGCACCGAAGGCCTAGTCATACAAAGTAATAGAAGACTGATAGTCTAACGAAAAACTATATTGAAAAATACAGAGGGAAACGATTCAGAAAATATACTGCTGTCAAAAAACTATAATGGAATAGAATATTACGAATATCAACGTTGTGTTGTTTAATTTCGTGGCGTAATCCCCACACCCGTGTTTTACCAATAAATTAGAGATCTGTATCATTGGTAACGTTATCCAGAGATCATATCATACGGCTAGAGTAGCCATGTATAATGGGTAAACATTTTTCTGCTTTTAATTTGTAATTTGCGCGTTCTACATTTGCATCGGTACATATATGAAAATACGTGATATTCAGCGAAACTGTACAAATCCGCTTGATTGATTACACATTGTGAAGTAATGAAAAAAAAAATGGAAGCAGTTAGATTACGTTGGGAATGTTGAACAATCAAAGTTTTTGAGTCACAGCACTGCATCGAGTTAACCAACGATAGCTGGTTATTAGTAGATTTGTAAAAAAAATAAATTAAAAAGTACGTTCTAAATAATTCCATAAAGAACTGTGATCCTTAAATTATTCAATTTGGGCTCAAGAATTACAGTGAATACTCACTGGGTGGATTCACTTTATATTCTGTATTCGATTTTGAGCATACGCAACTACAACGACTAATGATAATGTATGGCGACTAAGGAAAACGTACGGCGACTAATGAAAACGTATGGCGACTAATGAAAACGATTGGCGACTAATGAAATCGTATGGCGACTAATGAAATGGTATGGCGACTAATGAAAACGTATGGCGACTAATGAAAACGTATGGCGACTAATGAAAACGTACGGCGGCTAATGAAAACGTATGGCGACTAACGAAAACGTATGGCGACTAATAAAAACGTATGGCGACTAATGAAGACGTATGTCGCCACTAATCGTCGTGGTAATATGTCCTCACCGCAAGTATTTGCTTGCAACAGTTTATCTCTGAGCGTACGTTGCAACAGCTAATGGTGACTTATGGAAAAAGAAGCATTTACTCTCAAATTCTATGTCGTCATATGTCACCAGTGACCATATGCTGACTAGGAGCATTTGCTTTTAACTCTGATTTTAGTGTTGATTGTATGCTACAATGGCGATTGATCACGACGTCATTAGTCCATGCCCACAGAAAACATTGCCTTATAATTCTAAATTTGATTTTGAGGCAAGGGCTAGTGATGACTTGCATCGCTGAGTAGTCGTCGAAATCATTCGCTTGTAATTCTTCATTCCATTTAGAGTAAACGTTGTGGCGACTAATGGCGACTGATTTCGCCACCTTTAGGCCAACCGGCAACATTTTCTTGCAAGTCTTATGTGCCCATAAAGAGCCAGTGGTCATATGCTGATCGAGAACATTTGCTTCCAATTATGACTTCGATTTTGGACATATGCTCCAATAGCGATGTATGTCGCCATTGGTCGCCATTGTAAAATGTGCTCACTGAAACGACCTCCTCATAATTCTAAATTCGATTGAGAGTATACATTACTCTGGAGACTAATGACAACTAATGTTGCGATTTGGTTAAAAAATTTGAGATAAATTAATAAACAAAGTTTTTCTGTCTCTGATCAGTTTTACATGAAGCGGAGACGTATACTGCAAAGGCGGAAAACGTCAACGACAGTAGGTTTTCAATTAAGTTGTATTTCTGCCCCCTAGGCGCTCTACTCAGTGGGAGTGGGTAGCCTTAAATGTCCACCCCTCTTCATAAATGATCCGAATTCCTCGTATTTATCTACTTCTGCACAATTTACAGATTTTCCGTCCGGAGTGTTTTTCCAGTTAAAGCCGTCGACGTCCTTTTTATATTCTGCGTGACAACTGTCCATTTTGCCACACGGCGGTCGGACCAGCTGCACCTGAGCCACTCAGACAATTCGAAAGAAACGAGATTACACGCCCCAACTTTAGACGACGATTTACTTGTGTGATTTATTAAATTAAGTTTTCCTCGCTTCCAGCTTTTTATCCCTTTGACATATCTAATCCTATAGCTTCGAGACGCTTTGATGTATTAATAGTCAAACGTCGGATGATTGGTATTCGGCCCTTTTAACAGCTTCAGACAGTCGTAAATTAAAAAAAAAATTCCGACTCTGGGTAACATTACGTATTTTCCAAGAACGTAAGTAAACATCTTTTAGTACTTCGTCCTCCTGCGATCATTTGATGTTAAATGCTTTCTTTTACATATGGAATGCTTAACCTCTTCTGAGTCTTCTGACAGTAAGTCGATTTGATGGTCTCCAATTACCAACCACATTGCGTGAAGAAACGTCTCTTGGACGAGATTCCCTGGAAGTAGTCGCTATACGGAGGAAAATCGCTAACCCACACGTTACAGATTCGATAAGCCACGGTGTAGGTTCCAATGCGGATAGGAAACATCGAATTATAATAATAATGCGGATGATAGCCGACAGCCGACGAAGGCTGCACTCAATAACTACGCTTAGTGGCTTCAGACGACATTAAAAGCGAAGTGGAATGCCAAACAAAGCAACATCGCTGGTGCACGGCCCACCATAGCGATCATTCATAGCTTGTCGTCTGTGTACAATGTGGCCGAAGAAAGGCATGAGAACGGTTCCGCAAACATCGGCGTAGAGAGGCGTCCCGCTGAGCTAACTGCTCCCAAGCTGCTGTGTCCTCTGTAAACCCCGCCGGCGACCATTCGGTGCATTCACCACGCGTTCACTTGTAAACTACGGTAGGGAATCGCACTCGGCCGAGGGGATCGCCACCAGACAGAAGTCGATCCCGTACCGCGATTCCCACAATAGCTCCAGCCGATGAAATTTGCCCAAAAGTACATCAGCTTGAGGAGGGGTAACTTCCACTAGGGCTGCGAGCCCACATTCGTCATTAATAAACGAAAGAATTGGATCGAGGAGGCATGAGATTATCATTCTTCAGTATCGTAAACATCATCGTCACTCGGATTAATTTAGAGAAGGAAACGTATGACTTGTTGTATGGTGTCAAAGTTGAACCGCTTCTCTTCTGTAAATGATGAAGTACATTAGCTTGAGGAGTAATTTCCTCTAAGGCCGCGAGTTCACATCCGTCATTAACAAACTAAAGAACTGAATCGATTATTATTAAGATTAGTATTCTTCAGTATCCTAAACATCATCGTCACTCGGATTAATTTAGAGAAGGAAACGTATGACTTGTTGTATGGTGTCAAAGTTGAACCGCTTCTCTTCTGTAAATGATGAAGTACATTAGCTTGAGGAGTAATTTCCTCTAAGGCCGCGAGTTCACATCCGTCATTAACAAACTAAAGAATTGAATCGATTATTATTAAGATTAGTATTCTTCAGTATCCTAAACATCATCGTCACTGGGATTAATTTAGAGAAGGAAACGTTTGACTTGTTGTATGGTGTCAAAGTTGAACCACTTCTCTTCTGTAAATGATGAAGTACATTAGCTTGAGGAGTAATTTCCTCTAAGGCCGCGAGTTCACATCCGACATTAACAAACTAAAGAATTGAATCGATTATTATTAAGATTAGTATTCTTCAGTATCCTAAACATCATCGTCACTCGGATTAATTTAGAGAAGGAAACGTATGACTTGTTGTATGGTGTTAAAATTGAACCACTTCTCTTCTGTAAATGATGAAGTACATTAGCTTGAGGAGTAATTTCCTCTAAGGCCGCGAGTTCACATCCGTCATTAATAAACGAAAGAATTGAATTGATTATTATTAAAGTTAGTATTCTTCAGTATCCTAAACATCATCGTCACTGGGATTAATTTAGAGAAGAAACCATATAACGTTTGAATGGTGTCAAAGGTTGAACCACTTCTCCTGTGTAAATGATGAAGTACATCAGCTTGAGGAGGGTTAATTTCCTCCAAGGCCGCACCCCACATTCGCCATTAATAAACGAAAGAATTGGATCGAGGTGGCATGAGATTATTATTCTTTAGTATCCCAAACATCATCGTCACACGGATTAATTTAGAGAAAGAAACGTATGACGTGACAAATGACCAATTAAATGTTCTGTAATTAAACACTTAAACGTGCTTAAAATTGAAAATATGTACAACCGCAACCATAGACTAGTTTCGGCCTTCCTTGGCCTCGTCAGCATGGTACGGTGGTTGTATACACTTCCAATTTAAAGCCGTTAGTCAGTCGTATAAGTATCCTCCATTGGGTGACTTGTAACTGACTTTTAACTGTTTATTACGCAAACATTTTGACGTATGACGTGTTGTATGGTGTCAACGCTTCAACCACTTCTTTTCTGTTAATGGATCATTAGGGATTAGGGGAACTTTGCCTCTTTTAGAAAGTAGGTCTGTTCCGCCCGTTTGCCTCATTCATCCAATCACCTAAGCAATTCAAAAAAAACTACCACCAAGATCGAAAACCAGCAGCCTTCATTGGCATATGCAGTCAGCAATTTAATTAACTTATGTTCATAGCTAATAACTCTATTAACGATAAATACAACAAATATTTACAATCGAGGCAATTTCCACTTATGAACGAGCAACTAAAAGCTAGATCTTTTGGGCACACCTCCAATGGAAGTTTTGGATGAGAATTTGGATTAGGCGGAATATTCGTAAGAGTTTGTGATCCATGGAGCTTGTTAGCATAACAGCAGATAAACGAACTACTGGCATAACCGTCAACAATGCTGAAAAGCGAAACCATGTTCGGTCATAGCAAATATTTATAGAAACATTGTGAATTTTTTATATCTCTTGTTGTATTTATCGTTAATGGAGTTTATTAGTTATGAATATTGAAGAATCCCACACAGTAAGGGTTCAAAATATCATTTAACTTACATTAACAAACTCGAGATTTACGAGTTTGGTAACATAAGACCAACTACCTGGTTGATTTCAAGATAAAAATGTAGGCGTGCATTGGGGAAATATTTTCTTGTTTCTAGGGAAAGTATCTTGCCTTTGAACCAGAAATATTTACTTTTCATCGAGTTCTTAATAATTCAAAAACGTGCCATCGAGAATATGACGTTACTTTCGCTCTAGAATCGGCATGTGGTATCTACTGTTCTTTTATAGGAAAAATGTTTCTTGCTTGGATCATCCATTTAAGCGCCATTAAATGGAAGAATACAAATACCAAATAGGGGACAACTAGCTATCTACATGTTTAAATTTTATTTGTAACATCAAAAAGTTCGTATTTGGAGACAACTTTAATTATCTAGGTAATTATCTAGGTCTGGTAGAAATAATTGAGTGTAAAATCTAAATTACTATATTTTATTGTATTGTTTTTTTATATATTTGTCCCATAAATGAACTTTTTCTGTCGGGCAATAAACAATTTATTTATTTATTTATTATCTAATGAAATAGGGGCGATTTCGCAGTAAGCGAAATTTCGACTAAAATTTACAAAAAAGTTCAAATTTTGACAAATTCATTTACACAGAACAACGGATTAAAATTTAAGATTTTATAAAATTCAAAGAACGTATGTAAATATGGAAAGGAATGTTAAAAATTCGACAAAAATATAAAAGAAATATTTAGGTTTTGACAAATGATTTAGAATGAAGGATGTTTGATAGAATTAAAGATCAAACTGAGATGTTTAGTGCAAAAGTGACTTAACCAACACATTTCCTGATTTTCGATTTATTTTACTTAGAACATTGATAACCTGTAAGTGCCACCAGGAACAGTGCAACACAAACTCATATTTCAATTCTTTTACTACTTAGCAGATGGCAGCAGTATTTTATATTTGCTTTATGTATTACAAATTAGACTCTTTTTTATTGATTTTCCGGGTATATCTATGGATTCACTTGGGCCACTTTTGCACAAAACGCCTCAAATAAACTTCTAAAAGGAGAGTATTTTTGGCGAAAAAATTCGAAATTCTAACACTCTTTACTAATTTGTCAATAATTGAAATACAAAACTTGTCCCCTGAAACCAAGAAAGATTAAAAAACACAACAAAGGTTGCTCTAACGCGTTTCGACAGCCAAGCTGTTATCTTCAAGGAGAAAAAATATAATTTGTCAATATTTGAGTCGTTGTCGAAATTAGGAAGTTCTCTAAAATAAAATTCTTCCTAATTTTCGTTCTAACTTCTAATTTCTTCTACACTTTTATTGAAATTTCTTCATTTTAAATTAATTGTTAAGATTTGAATTTTACTATAAATGTTTATCGATATTTCAATAAAAATTTCAAACCTGACAAGCTGCTGCAGAATTAGACAATAGGCATTAAGTTGCCTAAAATTTACAAACTTCCTATCTTATATTTGCAAGTAAATTGCAAAGTTATCTGACTCTCTACAACTAACGCTTTTATTTATTAATGACGATCAGATAATTAATACAAAGGAAGTATAGTTTCCTTACGAAATATGAGTAGATATGATATGGTTGTTCTAGAGCAGAGATGTCGTCACACTCTTTTCTGAATAAGCCCTAGAGGCTTGGTGAAGAGTTAAGATTTACTAGAATATTAGGAATTGATGCTCAAGCTACCACGCTCATAAAAGAAGACATATTTGCCTGAACTACACATAAACAAAAAATCCCCACTGATTTGTCCCTATTCCTACTATTCTCTCATTCCATATGAACGAAATCTTTGCCTCAATTTTCAACCAGATGTCCAGCTATGTAGCAGCTCAACATGTGAACCAGGCGCGGCAATTTCAAACAGATTAATCGGCGCAAGGGCGTACCCTTATCTCTAGCTTGTGGTATGGCGATTTTTACAAAATCCCAAGTCGTTAACAGCAGCCATTCCAACAAACTAATCGCTAATTCTAAAATATCACTTTCAATTACCGAAAACCTTTGACCTATCCGTCACGCTCAAATATTCCGATACCGAAGATTGTATTTATACAAGTTTCATTTGTCTTGTCCCGTCGGCAATGAATTTATAGACGTGCATATTTCCCATTAAAATTCTTGCACATCGCTGAATTTCATATGATTACTTTATTAACCGGGCACATATTTTATAATGGTCATTTAAAATATGTTTCCGTCTAACGGCGTTTCGGTTTTTTTTTAGCGAATCGCCAATAATTGTACTAAGCTATTTCGAAGGATAATTTGATTAACCGTATTACGCAAGCCGGCTGTGTTCCACAAATTCGATTCGGTCATGCATAGGTGATGAACTTCAATATTTTCTTATTACGGTAATTCATCACAACCGAATGTGTATTTAACCGCAGACCATTGTGCCGAAATTATTTTAGGCAATCAAAAGAACTAGATAAGTATACGTTAGAGGACCAAATCTATGATTATCATTATTCTAAACAGAGACAAAAACCGATTAATCGGTGGTTTAGTGTTGTGAAAAAACTGATCTCTTCAACAAATTAGGTGAATAAAATTTAATAATAGGCCACAAGACCACCGATGTTGCTTTGATTGATGCAGACATTACGACATTGTTCGTGATGATATTAGAGAAGTTTGTTTACTGAATGAATTAGCTAATCACATTGTTATCTTGCAAACTGCTAAGTATCTCTCTCTGAAGATGATATCTTGGATATAGAAACGCGTTCATGATCGATGAATGTCAGATAAGAGCGTACCCATACATTTGGTGGTGTGCGGCTCCATATTTGAATCCCCTAATGATAGAGAGCATTATTAGCAGAACTCTTGGAACGCACTAAGGGTCTAAAAATAACAAAAACCCGTCATCATAATCGATGAATGTAAGATAACAGCGTACCTATACATTTGGTGGTGTCCGGCTCCATATTTGAATCCCCAGTTGTCTGGGATATCCACGGGTAGCGAAACGATAGAATTATTAAAAATCTACAACTCACTCGGGATTTTCGACCGATATCATAACAATCTGCGTTCAGGAAAACCCCCTGATTTGGAACCGGCCATAAAACATTGCCATTCCACCAAAAATTGAAATACAAATATTGTCCCCTGAAACCAAGAAAGATTAAAAAACACAATAAAGGTTGCTTTAACGCTAAGTTATCTCTGAATATGATAGCTTGGCTGCCGAAACGCGTTAGAGCAACCTTTGTTGTGTTTTTTAATCTTTCTTGGCTTCAGGGGACAAGATTTGTATTTCAATTTTTGAAGATAACCAAGGACCAGTCTGTTGCGCCAAAAACTGTTAACGTTATCAAAATTTAATCATAAAATTGTGTGCCATCACAGGAAGTGCTTGGGAAACCCTGCAGGAGTGGAAACGGGACTTAGGTTGCTTCATGCCACATATCTAATGGGACAGCAACATATACTTCTAAATGAATTTCACTGTAAGAGGAAGACATAACTTCCAAAGCCGTTTTTTAAGCAGCCACCATTCATGTAGAAAATTCAATTTGCACGCAGTCATTAGGCGCAGAGTTCATTTGCCTATTAAAGCGATCATCAGTCAAGACCTAGACACAAGTACACATTGTCCTTCACGCCACGTCCCACCCATAACTCCTCGTGTCAGGTGTCGCGTATGTTGCCCTTTCGGCGAGGGCCTTATCGCTCTTGGCCGCATTTTTATTTGCTTGGGCCGTAATTGTTCGTCTGGCGTTAAGCGAAACGAACGCTAGAGCGAAATTAAATACGTCCCGATTTTCCAAGCGCAAAACTGATGAAAGATTAACAATTCCTTCATAGCATCGAGGTAAATGAGACATCCAGCTGGACTAGAGGGTGGCGAAGTTGCAACAACAAGCTTTTTGCGAAGCGTTGGTTCCGTTATTTCAACAACAGTCATATCGATAAATGACTTTGTTGAGTACACCGGCTCCAACCTCTGCTAATATTATTTGTGTCCAACTATACTCAGTTCTGCACAATAATGAGTCTAAATGAGCGTGTGTGGCTATTAAAGTTGCAGAACAAACATTTAAAATACGGTTAATGTAAATACGGGGTCCTATGTTTGCATAGAAATGTAAATATTCAACTTGTTGCTTGCATTAGCTAGGAAATGAATAAATTAGGGAAACAGCGCGGCATTGGATCAATGAAATTTATTGTTAACAGAGAATAATCACTTTCTCAAAAAGTAATCGTATGGCTGTAACCAATATTCACAGTCGTTTAGAAGAGGGTTTCCCAAGTAGTGGGTCGCAGCCCTGGGCCATGAAAATAAAATACCAAATCGCAGAATTATCTTCATATTGTTCAATCAGATTTATAAAATTTATTAGAGCAAGAGATACAATTTCTAGTGCCATATACCAGTCCATTCAAAAAGTCCATAGGATGACACATAGATGGCGTTACTAGAATTTTTTCCATATGATTTTTATTTAGTACTAAACTTCGAACGATACGTGTATAAATTTGACAGCAATCTGACTATTAATTCGTGAGTTATAGCATTTTGAGTGAAGCAACTTTTGTTACTGAAAAAAATTGAAAAAAGTGAATTTCGAGTTTTGGTAAAGCATTGCTTTTTTATTAAAAAAATACAGTGGAAACCAAACAATGACTTGATAAACATTATCCGAACTCTGCTCTTTGGAGACAAATGGTAGAGAAGTGGGTTGCTGAATTTAAACGTGATCGTACCAGCACAAATGATGCAGAGCGCAGTGGACGCCCAAATGAGGCTGTTATTCCAGAAAACATCAAAAAAAATCCACAAATTGGTTATGAACGATCGCAAATTGAAGGTGCACGAGCTAGCTGACATTATAAAGATATCAGATGGTAGTATTTTTACCATTTTACACGAACATTCGTGTATGCGAAAGCTCTGTGCAAAGTGGGTGCCGGTGAGCTCATAATCGACCAAAAACAACAACGAACCGATGCTTCAGAGGAGTATTTAGCGGTGGTAAACTACAAAAAAATGGAATGCTATCGTCGATATGTGACAATGGATGAGATATGGCTTCACTATTACACACTAGAATCCAAAAGACAGTCAACTGAGTGGACAGCAGTCGACGAACCGAATCCAAAGCGAGCAAAGGCGCAACAGTCGATGGGTAAGCTGATGGCTTCTGTATTTTGAGATGCGAACGGAATAATATTCCATCTACAAAAAGGAACCACCATCAACAGCGACTATTACTGTGCACTATTGGATCGATTGAAGGCCTGAAATCGCAAAGAAACGGCCACATATGCAAAAGAAAAAAGTGTTGTTTCACCAAGACAATGCACCGTATCACAAATCGATGAAAACGATGCACTAAATTGAATGAATTGGGCTTCGAATTCGTCCAAACACCGTATTCTTCAGGATTTAGCCCCCAGCGACTTTTTCCTGTTTTCAAATCTCAGGAGAATGCTCGTTGGAAAGAAATTTAAGCCAATGATGAAGTAATCGCTGAAACTGGGGCCTATTTTAACGAGAAGGAGAAATCGTACTATAAAAGTGGTATCGAAAAGTTGGAAAATCGCTATACTCGTTGTATCGCCCTCGAAGGTAACTATGTTGAATAATAAAATC
Source organism: Dastarcus helophoroides (assembly GCA_028583605.1). NCBI lineage: Eukaryota > Metazoa > Arthropoda > Insecta > Coleoptera > Bothrideridae > Dastarcus > Dastarcus helophoroides. Next base: position 36,246,014 of record CM053327.1, read on the forward strand.
GAGTTTTGTCAAAATTTTGTTTTTTTCTTCCTTATACTATTGAATGACCTATTAAATGTGAATCAAGAAAATTTAAAAAAAATAGGACTGGTTTTTTTTTCAAAATTCTTCTTAATAAATTTAGATTTTTTCATATTTTTCCTCACAACAGTTTTATACAAATTCTGGCTTGTTTTCTGGAAATTTAAATTTTAACACCTTGACGACGTGCCACACTATTTTATGCCTTGGTTTAACGGCGGCGATTTCAAGGTATAAAGAAATTAACTTTTTTTTTAAATTGTCATTGAATTTTATGGCAGAATAGTTTGTTCTAAATTAATTTTTTGTTGTTGAAAATGTCCATTTTTTTTAATGATTAAAATTTTTCCTAAAATTCATTTTTCTTGTTTTTCTGAACCTTTCGACCTTTTTGATTATTTCTACTTTTTTTGAAAATTTCGATCGATTGCAAATCTGAACCTTCTTCAAAATTATTACCTTTTTTTGAAAATTTTGACCGACTAAAAACTTCGACCTTTTTAAAAATGCTGACTTTATTTTAAAAAATACAACTCTTTTGAAAAATTATGTTTTTTGAAAATTTCTGGTTCAAAAAAACGACTTTTTAAAAAAATTCACTGTTTCTAAATTTTTAATAATTAAATTTTTTGCAAAGATTCATTTTTTTTTGTTTTTCTGAAACTTTCGACTTTTCTGATTATTTCGACTTTTTTTAAAACTTCGATCGACAGCAAATCTGAACCTTCTTCAAAATTATTACCTTTTTTTGAAAATTTTGACCGACTGAAAACTTCGACCTTTTTAAAAATGCTGACTTTATTTTAAAAAATACAATTCTTTTGAAAAATTGTGTTTTTTGAAAATTTTTGGTTTAAAATAACGACTTTTTAAAAAAATTCACTGTTTCTAAATTTTTAATAATTAAATTTTTTGCAAAGATTCATTTTTTTTTGTTTTTCTGAAACTTTCGACTTTTCTGATTATTTCGACTTTTTTTAAAACTTCGATCGACAGCAAATCTGAACCTTCTTCAAAATTATTACCTTTTTTTGAAAATTTTGACCGACTGAAAACTTCGACCTTTTTAAAAATGCTGACTTTATTTTAAAAAATACAAATCTTTTGAAAAATTGTGTTTTTTGAAAATTTCTGGTTTAAAATAAGGACTTTTTAAAAAAATCCACTGTTTCTAAATTTTTAATAATTACATTTTTTGCAAAGATTCATTTTTCTTGTTTTTCTGAACCTTTCGACTTTTTTGATTATTTCGACTTTTTTTGAAAATTTCGATCGACTGCAAATCTGAACCTTCTTCAAAATTATTACCTTTTTTTTTGAAAATTTTGACCGACTGATAACTTCGACCTCTTTAAAAATGCTGACTTTATTTTAAAAAATACAACTCTTTTGAAAAATTCTGTTTTTTGAAAATTTCTGGTTCAAAAAAACGACTTTTTAAAAAAATCCACTGTTTCTAAATTTTTAATAATTAAATTTTTTGCAAAGATTCATTTTTCTTGTTTTTCTGAAACTTTCGACTTTTTTGATTATTTCGACTTTTTTTGAAAATTTCGATCGACTGCAAATCTGAACCTTTTTCAAAATTATTACCTTTTTTTTGAAAATTTTGACCGACTGAAAACTTCGACCTTTTTAAAAATGCTGACTTTATTTTAAAAAACACAACTCTTTCGAAAAATTGTGTTTTTTGAAAATTTCTGGTTTAAAATAACGACTTTTTAAAAAAATCCACTGTTTCTAAATTTTTAATAATTAAATTTTTTGAAAAAAATCATTTTTCTTGCTTTTCTGCACCTTTTGACTTTTTTGATTATTTTCACTTTTATTTTTAAATTTCGATCGACTACAAATGTCAACATTTTTCAAAATTATTACTTTTCTTTCGAAAATTCTGACTGACTGAAAACCTAGACCTTTTTAAAAATACTTACTTGATTTAAATAAATACAAATTTTTTGATGAATTGTGTTTTTTGAAAATTCCTGGTTTAAAAAAACAATTTTTTTTCAAGTAATTTCAATTGATCTCGAAGTTCGACCTTATTTTTGTAAATATTGACTATTTCTGAAACTTCAAACTCGAAATATAATTTTTGTTGCAAACCAAACTGATTTTAAATTCGATTTTTTCAAATAATTCAATTTTTTTAAATTTAAATTATTTGAAAAAATTAACATTTTGCAAATATCGATTCTCTCGAGTGAAAATTCAAGAAAACTCTAAATTTTTATGAGTAACTTAAAAAAATAGGGGTATATAAAAGGGAAAATCCAAGTTTAAGAAAAAAGGACCAAATGTTGGTTTTCTGTTCTAAAGAAAAAGTTAAAAATTTTTAGAAAAATTCGACTTTGCAAATACAATTTCCAGGAAACTGTGCTTCAATGAAAAAGACTCCATTGCATTAGTCGAAGTTTACAATAGAACATATTTTAAACATATTTTAAAAAACTTAAAATTTAATTTGGCTCGAAATTTAGGGAGTAAAATAAACATTTTCTTAGAAATTGTGGCAGTTGTAATTCTCTAATCCAAATTTCAAAAAAAATGTTCTTTAAAATAAATTCGTAATTTTGAGATGAAAGTTGCATGAATTTGTGTAAAATTTTAAAAAGCAAATTTCTAAAAAAATCCCAAACTTACGGGTAAAGTAAAAATTATTACTTTTCTTTCGAAAATTCTGACTGACTGAAAACCTAGACCTTTTTAAAAATGCTCACTTTATTTAAAAAAATATAAATTTTTTGATGAATTGTGTTTTTTGAAAATTCCTGGTTGAAAAAAAGACTTTTCATAAAATTTCACTGTTTCTAAATTTTTAGTAATAACAATTTTTGCAAATATTCATTTTTCTTCTTTTTCTGAACTTTTCGACCTTTTTGATTATTTCGACTTTTTTTTGAAAATTTCGATCGACTGCAAATCTCAACCTTCTTCAAAATTATTACTTTTTTTTTGAAAATTTGGACCGACTGAAAACTTCGACCTTTTTAAAAATGCTGACTTTATTTTAAGAAATACAACTCTTTTGAAGAATCGTGTTTTTCAAAAATTTCTGGTTTTAAAGAACGACTTTTTAAAAAAAATCACTGCTTCTAAATTTTTAATGTTTAAATTTTTTGCAAAGATTCATTTTTCTTGTTTTTCTGAAGCTTTAGCCTTTTTTGATTATTTCGACTATTCCTTGAAAATTTCGATCGACCGCAAATGTCAATCTTTTTTAAAAATTATATACTTTTTTTTGAAAATTCTGACTGACTGAAAACCACGACCTTTTTAAAAATGCTGACTTTATTTAAAAAAATACAACTCTTGTGGAGAATTGTGTTTTTTAAAAATGTTTGTATTAAAAGAAACGACTTTTCAAAAAATTCCACTGTTTCTAAATTTTTAATAATTAAAATTTTTGCTAAAATTCATTTTCCTTGTTTTTCTGAACCTTTCGATCTTTTTGATTATTTCGACTTTTTTTTTTTAAATTTTGATCGACTGCAAATCTTAACCCTCTTCAAAATTATCACTTTTTTTTTGAAAATTTTGACCGACTGAAAACCTCGACCTTTTTAGAAATACTGACTATTTAAAAAAAGACAACTCTTTTGAAGACTTGTGTTTTTTGAAATTGCTGGTTTAAAAAAACGACTGTTCAAAAAATTCCACTGTTTCTAAATTTTTATTAAAAATTTCGACTTTTTTTGAAATTTCGAGGTTTAACACTTTTCCTTATTTTTCAAAATTTGCGCTTTTTCATTTATTTTTAAATATTGCCTCTTTTTCAAAATTTTACTTATTTTGAGAATTTCTATACTTACTTATTTCACAATTTTTTGACCTTTTTTAAAAATATTTACCTTTTTAAAAAGGGCGGCTTTTGTGAAAAATTTTATTTTACTATTCCGAAGATTTCGGATCAAAATTCTAACTTTTTCTCGAAGTTTTTACTTAGTTTTTGAAGAGTTTAAGTTAGTGTCTTAACGTAATTTTTCTTCAAATGTTTACTTTTACTGTAGTCTCTGAAAACTTTTTGAAAGTTTTTTAATGATAGTTTCGACTTTTTTCAAAAAATGTATTTTTTTAAACATTCCTTTTTTCTCGAAATGGTGACTTTCTGTCATTATTTTTCATTCTTTCAAGAAATCGACTTTTATGAAAATTATAGTTTTTTATGAAAACTATAGTTTTTTTTTTGAAAATTTCAACTTTCTGAAAATTTTGACTTCTTGAAATTTCGTCATATCGAATTTTACCCCGTTACTAAATTTTAACTCTTTTGTAAAAATTTCGATTACAAATTTTCGTCTTTTTATCGAAATTCTGCCTAAATATCGACTTATTAAAAAAGTTCGACATTCAAATTTTCTAGTTTTCTCAAGTTTCCATTTTTATCAACATTTCCACTCTTTCGCAAAATTGTTACTTCAAATTTTCTACTTTTCTAGAAATTTTTGTTCTCATCTTTTAGTTGACTAAAATAAATGATACTTCTCTTTATTTCGACTGTTTCGTAATTAAATTTTTTGTTGAAATTTCGGTTTTTTTGTAACCTTCTTAGAATTTAAGCTTTTCTTAAATCTCAAGTTTTTCTGAAAATTTTACTTTTTAAAAAATTTCAACATGTCAAAATATCTACTATTATTCTCAAAATTTTGACTAAAAAAAATTTTTCATCAAAATTCTCACTTTTTTAAAAAGTATGGTTTATACCAGGATTCTGGATTCGTTGTGGGTTGCCTAAAGTTTAGGCCAGCACTTAGGCCACCCTTGGTTTATACCAGGACATCGAACAACTATTTTTTTTTCAATCTTGTTTTCGGTTTCCGTTTCGGGAAAAAAATCATATCAGTTTTTCGTTTCGACAAAAATAGCGGTTTTTTTTCCGGTTTCAAATTCAGTTCCGAGTGACTCTTGTTTTTATTTGATTTAAAAACTGATTTTCTAACATAATTTATTAAATATTCTCTCTCTTTTTTTAAATATTACAGCATATAACTACCCCGTTAATACTTAAAATTTGATAAAAATTTTTCTTGATTTTTCGACCTTAAAAATTTCACACTGAAATTCTAAATTGTGGGTTCACTTTGAGTTCAAATTTCAAAGAAACCCCGAACTTTATAAAAAAAACTAGGTGAAGAATGAGAAAGGATTTTTTGGTTAGTTTTTTGAAAGTTTCGACATTTCTGAAGAGTTCTATTTTTATTGAAAATTTTGGCTTATTTCGAAAATGTCGACAATAAGATCCAGCTTTTTCACAAAATCGATCTTTACGCGTTCGACTTTCACAATTTTATTTTTTTTTTCGAAATTTTGATTTGACTTGGAGAACTTCAACTTTATTCAAAATTTCTATTATTTGGATATTCCAAATTCTTGAAAATTCTGTCTTATTTGAATATATTTGGATTTTTCTGAACATTTCACTTTTTTTACAACTTTTGTCCTTGTTACAAATATTATTTTTTTAAAATTTCAAATTCTTTTAAATAATTTGAATTGCTCTCGAAGTTCGACCTTATTTTTGTAAATATTGACTATTTCTGAAACTTCAAACTCGAAACATAATTTTTTTTGCAAACCAAACTTATTTTAAATTCGATTTTTTCAAAGTAATTCAATTTCTTTAAATTTAAATTATTTGAAAAAATTGACATTTTGCAAATATCGATTCTCTTAAGTTCTTAAGTAAGTCTCTAAAATTTTATGAGTAACTAAAAAAATAGGGGTATAAGGTTATAAAAGGGAAAATCCAAGTTTAAACAAAAACAAATTTTGAGATTCTGTTCTAAAGAAAAAGTTGAAATTTTTAGAAAATTTCGACTTTGTAAATAAAATTTCCAGGAAACTGTGCTGCAATGAAAAAGACTCCATTGCATTAGTCCAAATTTACAATAGAAGATATTTTAAACATATTTTAAAACAACTTAAAATTGAATTTGGCTCGAAATTTAGGGAGTAAAATAAACATTTTCGTAGAAAGTGTGGAAGTTGTAATTTTCTAATCAAAATTTCAAAACAAAATGTTCTTTAAAACAAATTCGTAATTTTGAGATAAAAGTTGCACGAATTTGTGTAAAATTTTGAAAAGCAAATTTCTAAAATAATCCCAAACTTAAGAGTAAAGTAAAAATTATTTTAAGAACATACAAATTCAACGAACCGAAATAAACTGTTCTTTTTATCGGTTCCGTTCTGGTTTTCGTTACGACAAAAATAACGGTTTTTTTATCGGTTCCGTTTTGGTTTTCGTTACGACAAAAATAACGGTTTTTTTCGGTTTCCGGTTTTCGGTTCAGTTCTAGTTCGAAGTCCTGATTTGTACTGAGGATTTCCACTTTTTTTTTTCGAAATTTTTACTTCCTTTAAAAAGTAGATATTAATTTTTTGAACATTTTAAATGCCGGACATTTTTCTTAAAATGGCTGTTTTAAACTTAGAGAAACTAAACACTAAAAATTTAAATTTGAAGCACAGAAAAATTATTGAAATATTGGAGCATGAAATCACAGTAACAATGTTATAACTCTACGTGACGCTCGTATTTTGAAATTATGAGATTTAACCAGAGATCGACTGTTTTAATTAAAATGGAAGATTTGAGAGAAACAGTAAGAAATTCTTAAAAAAACGCAGTTATAACTATTAATTTTTGAATTTCAAAAAAAAAGTCTAAATTTCTATTTGAAGTCGATATATTGGGTTTAAAAAATTTTCAATTTTCGCTCAAAGTTTGTAAAAAGTCAATGTGAATTTCAAGGTTGAGAAAAATTCTAGCTGAAATTGGTTTAAGGAAAAGTCGAGTTTGAGTTTAGACCAGAAGTTACCAAAAAAAAAGTTTGTTGTTGAAAAAAATAAAAATAAAATGACGTTTTAATTCTAATTAACAAAAAATCTTAAGAAAAAGGTTGAACTAAAAAAAATAAGTCAAACATTAGAAGATTAAATTCGAATTTTTTAGAAAAGTTTTACCATTTTATGTTTCCTCTTAAAAATTTGACCTCATTTACAAAATTCTCTATATTTTTTGTTCAATTTTGACTTTGAAATTCAAGACAGCAAGACTTCAATCGAAATTTTGAAAAAATTGAGTTCTTAACGTCGAATTTTTAAGCAAATACAAAATATTAAATCTGCTCAAAAAGCTTCAGAGAAGAACAGAAATTTTAAAAGAAGCTCATCATAGAGTTTTGGTTCAACTCTTAAACTTCAACTGGGGATGTCTATGCAAAATTTGGCCTTTTTGCCGAATTTACTAAATATATTTGGCAAAATATCAAATTTTTCTGAAAATTTTTCAACTTTTGTTCAAATTTTAACTTTTCTAAAAATGTTGACTATTTTCCAAAATTTCGACTTTTAAAAAAAAATTTTACTTCAAAATTTTTGAATTTTTTTGGAAATTCCAAATTTTTGTTGTGAATTTTAAGACTAAAATTTCGTCTCTTATTGAAAATTTGGACTACTTTTCAAAATAAACTATTTTAAAAATTTGTTTGTTTTTGAAAAATTTGTCTATTTTCAAATTTTAAATTTTACTGGAAATTTCGTTTTTTTTTCAACATTTTATCATTCTTGCAACACTTTGATTTGTTTTGCAACTTTTAGCGAAATTGAAACTTTTTCAAAAGGTCAACATTTTTTTCTCTCAAAATTTTGGTTTTTTTAAAATGTAAAATTTAATGAAAATTTCCATTCACAAATTTTGGCTTTTTAATAAATGTTCTACTTTTTTTTGAGAAAAACTGTCCAAAATGTCGACTTCTCTTGAATATTTTGACTTTTCTGATAATTTTGGCTTTTCTTCAGTATTTAGTTCGAAAATTTTGTAAGTTTATCTACAAATTTTGTTAAATCTCGACATTTATCAAAATTTTGACTACTATTTATCTTTTATAGTATTTTTCAAAATGTTCACTTTTTCTGACCTTTTTTTAAAAAAGTTTTACATAATTTAACCTTAAAATTTTTGACTTTTACAAAATTTTAACGTAACTTGAAAATTTTGTCTATTTTTAAAATAATTTTATCCTCTTGAAAAGTTGGAATTTCTTGAAATTTTCGCCTAATCTTCAATTTTAAAAATTTCTTTTTTTTCCCAAAATTTCAACATTCCAAAGTTTCAGTTTTTTAGAGAGTCATCATTTTTCAAATTTTAAATTTGTGCTCTTTTCTTTTGAAATGTAACTTAATTTTTTTGAAATTTTCGTCTTTATTCAGATGTTCGACTCTAAAAATCAGCCCTTAAAAAATTTCAAATTTTCCAATCTTTGCAAATTAAGATTTATTTTCAAAATTTTATATTTTATTCGAATTCGTTGTATTATTTTATATGTGAAAAACTAAAAAATCCTAGAAACAATGACGAAATTTTTACTTTTAGCCTCAAAGACTGGTCGAAATTTCGAGAATAATGAAGATAGAAATAAAAATCTTGTCCCCTAAAACCAAAAAAGTTGTTTTAGAGCAACCTTTGTTGTGTTTTCTAATCTTTTTTGGTTTCAGGGGACAAGATTTGTATTTCAATTTTTGAAGATAATTAAGGATCAGTTCGTTGCAACCAAAATAAGAAACTGTCAAGGAAAAAATTTCATACAAAACGAAATGACAATGAAAAATGTCATAAATTTATAGAAATTGCTTAATTTAAGTTATATTGTTTTCTGGTTTACTGGTTTAAGAAAAAATATACTTCGATGTTTGTTAGTGTCGAATAACGCCTCGACCACAATTTACATCGTCGTCCGGAAATGTTTTGCTTTCACTAGTAGATAGACGATGTACTATTTTGGTTTAATAAACTTTTTGGGAAAAGTTGATATTTATGAAAAAAAAATCAAAACGACAAAATTTCATTCAAAAAATTGAAACGAAAGCAGCAATTTGATTAAAATTTCAAATTTTTAGAAAACTTTCGAGTTTAAATTGGAAATTTCGGGGGAAAATGGGGGAAAATGATCGAAGTTACTTGAAATCGTAAACCAGTGGCAAATTTGTCAAACAAATCCAGAAACAAATGTTTACTGTGCCATAAAATGCAATTTCCGTTTACAAGTGGCTGAAGCATACACTTAGGTGATAAAAGAACACTTCAGGCTTGAATAATTTATATTTAATTCATTATCAAGCGGGGAGTTTTATCCATAAAACTTCCCTCTCTCAATTCGACGTAATCACCATTTTAGATCAACTTATCGGACCAGCGGTTGTATCAAACCGATAAGAATTAAATTACATTAAGAGTTAAAATATAAAGTTTCCACGATGGGACATTTTCAGAGAATTCTCCGACAATAATTAAATAAAATGGCTTTAATGCTCGGCAAACTTTCTAAGTTTAAATACTCCCTACTTTGTCTGAAAGTAATTTCTTGTAAAATGTTTTACATTAATCACCTTAGAATCAAATTTGGAAATTTACTTATTGTAATTGAATTAAACTATGAAAAAGAAGGTTTCCACCAAGTTAGATCCGCACCTAATTCGAATCGAAGAACTTTTGAAGTTTTGCCTTTCATATCGTATTTGGGGTCAATTGGGATTTATCTGCGATCGCCTGTGTTTCAATTTTAATGCCCATTTCGTTTTTTTCCATGCCTCATGATAATAAAATTGATTTGACATAACTGATAAAATTAATTAGTTAAAAAGTAACACAGTTTAGTTCTTTAGCTACAGAAATGTGATGAAACATGAAAAGAAAAATTTGAAAACTCGAAACATTGGCGACAAACCTTATTTATTAAAGAAATCTCGAGGTTAGTAATTTGTAGTTATTAATAAACAATTTTTAAAGACATTCCAAATTTAGAGAAGAACACAAACTTTTATGGGAAAAATTGAAAGTTAGGGATCGATCTGAGATGGTGGCACGTGGTGAACGTAGCTATGTAGCTATTGCGAGTCAACAGAACAAGCTTTCAGTTGCCGTGCGTTTCTCGATTCTCGACAGTCTCAAACGTACAATGATAGCCTCACCGTACGCCTATGCTCAACAGGTCAAACTCAACTATGAATTATGTTAGTAACATTAACGAACTGATAAAAAATAAAACACTAATTCATGACTTAAGACATAATTCAAAAAATCTAGGTCATTCTAGACTATTGATTTACTGATTTGATAGAGAAAAATTCGAAAACTAGTAAAACCGCGTCAAGAAAGTTAAACAGAAGCTCTTACGGTTTAGCAGAGGTGTTGCAGATTATTCAGTTTTGGGGAGGTACCAGCACCGCATATAGATAAATGAAATATAAATCAGCACAATGAAGACGCAAAAAAATGCAGGGGCGGATCTCTGATGTGTTCTCTCATCCCAAAAAGTCACCACTGGTTGCACATTACATCTTATACAGAGATTAACTAACTATTCAGGTTATTAGTTTAAATTACGAAAGCTTATTTATAAAAGTGAGTAAATCTCACGAAAAGGACGATGCTGTAAGCAATTTTGCGCTTACATATCGGTATATTTAAGAATCGTTAAAGGCGATTTGTTTTTTTACGAGCCATTACATTAACAGTTAATAGTCATTTGGATGCACTAAATGACATATTACATTGGAAAGTGATGATAGTGTGTTTATTTTTCAATGTGTTCACACAATATTATAACATAACCGTTGGGCATTTATATTATGAACTGAGAAACACCGAGTTACTTTGTTCGATACTCAAGATTCTTTAATCATGGAAATTACGACTGTTATACATCATTAACAATGCATAGTTAAATCAAACTAAAATATCAAAGGTTGAAAGAGAAATGTAGGTTTGTGGAATCCACGATCTAATAGTATTTCTTGTCCTACACTGTCTTTTACAGTTAGATAAAACCCGAGCCGTTTAATTTTGCAACAAAACGCAAACGATTGTTTTATATTACGACCAACGGCTCCGTGAATGTTTGATTGCCGGAGTTTTCCGACTTCATGTCCATGTCGTCCTTCTTTCTGATCTATCGGATAAATTAGGTCTGGGAATAGCGTAAACATCGGATCAAAGACCATCATCGCTAGACATACAACACGAATCGACAATTATTTATAGCGAAACACAATGTCAACACAAGTTTCGCTACTCCCAGGTTATAATTCCATCGTCGCATTCAATTTCTTTATCTGGAGCAGCGGATGCATTTACTCATCGGGGGCCATTTCCCATAATACTCGTTCTTTGTCTTGCCGAATGAGGTAAATGGATCCATGAAGACAGGTTAAAATAAAGTCGTCCCGAAGAGAGAATGAAGTCAATTTCTTTCCTGTATCAGTAACTGAATCATTTGATGAACAAGCGACCACCCAAAAGAATGTAAAAATTCAAGATTATGAACGTCGGCAGTCGATAAGTGAAATGATGACAGCAAAGGAGAAGATGTTTAAGCAGTTCTTTTATAGTTATCAGGCAACAAACTTACACAAGAGAAAACGTTGTATATACATACCACTTAAAGATGCCAATCATCTTTATTGAGGGAGTATTACCGCACACCAAAGGCTGTACTCTCCCGCCTGAAAGCAGTACCTGGCACATTAACTGATGCGGAAGAAAGTTGATCGCCCTCACCCACGTCTCGATCATCAACATCCGAACACTTCGACCGCCAAGATTGATCTTAAATTTCGCCAGAATCCGGAAAACGATGTGATAGGATGTTACAATTATCAAGTACCTCATACCAATAGATTCTGTGTAAGAAAGCACCTTCCAGATTGTGTGGGACATCTAGTTCGGATTTGTTCCAAGGAAGAAATCAAATCTGATTTGGAAAAGTAGGCAAATCTGATGCGGAGACAGTGGCACAGTTACTTTGCGGAAGAAGTTAAGACTCTGAAGAAGAGGTGATATTTGATATGGGATATGGTATAAGAAGTCGGAGCTGATTTGAGAGAAAAGTCACATCTGGTCTGGAGAAGACATCAGAGATTTTATGAAACAAAATTCCTCCTAGTACTTTTTTGGAATGACCTAATTCAAATCTGAGCTAGATTAGATGGTAAACGAATTTCAAGAAGATGAAGTTTTGCTCGCTAGCCACCTTCGATCTAAGAAAATAGCTCTTTCTAAAAATATTTATAGGCAACAACATTTTCAATAGAAAATTCTTGACTTTGCTTCCCATTTTTTGACCTCATAGTTGATTTGACTTTTGAAAAAACCAAAAACCTTTTCAGGTCCAGAGACGACGATGCAAATCCTTCTCTAGCGAGGTGGTCCGCAGCTCCATTCCCTTGTATTCCTTTGTGCACCGGCACCCACTTCAGATTGATCCTGTTGTGTTTAGCCAGTTGCTTTAGAGTTTGTTGACAGTCCCAAATGAGCTTGGATTTGACAGTGCCGCTGCTGAGAGCCTTTATTGCCGCTTGGCTGTCAGTGTGACCGACGAAGTCTCCTTCTTTAAATTGTTTTAATGGCAGCAATCTTGAGGCTCTTTGATCGCCTCCCAAATCTAATCTAAGAAAGAAGTAAGATCTGATCTAAGAAACATATCACAGTTGTTCTGCGGAAGAGGCTGATCTGGAAAGTAGTCAGATCCGAACTGAAGAAGAGGTCAACAATTTTATGAAACACACTTCTTTCTAGTAATTGATTTTTTTTGGTATATCAATTTAGATCCGATATAACGAAGACAAAATTCCTTCTAGAACTTGATATTTTTGGTATATCAATTCAGATCTGATATAAGGAAAAGTTGCATTTGATCCGGAGGCAATATTATACCCAATTTGCGGAAGAATTCAAAGCTGATCCGAGAAAGCAGTCAGATTTGATCTGGGAAGTAATCAGAAATGATCTTGGAAAGAATCAGATATGATCTGGAAGAGAACCAGAGCTGTTTGGGATGAAGTCAGATCTGTCCTGGGTACGAAGTCAAAAATTTATGGAACAAAGTTCCTTATGGTACTAAATTATCTACATTACCTAGGAAGAGGAAGGTAGAGACAGGAATACTCAAGTGTCTCACCTTCCGAACTATCTGATGGTTTCTAAAGAAAAATCGTTAGTAAAGAGCACGTCGTCTAAATGTTTCCGATGCCTCAACTATTTCCCTCATAGATTCACAAAATTGTTTTAATGGCAGTAATCTTGAGGCTCCTTTGATCGCCTCCCAAATATGATCTAAGAAAAAAGTAAGATCTGATCTAGGGAACATGTCACAGCTGTTCTGCGGAAGAGGCTGATCTGGAAAGTAGTCAGATCTGATCTGAAGAAGAGGTCAAAAATTTTGTGAAGCAAAATTCCTTCTAGTACTTGATTTTTTTGGTATATCAATTCAGATCTGATATAAGGAAAAGTTACATTTAATCTGAAGGCTATATTATACCCAATTTGCGGAAGAAGTCAAAGCTGATCCGAGGAAGCAGTCAGATCTGATTTGGGAAATAATTAGATATGATCTTGAAAAGAATCAGATATGATCTGGAAAAGAACCAGAGCTGTTTTGGGGAGAAGTCAGATCTGTCCTCGGTAGGAAATCAAAGATGTATGGAACAAAGTTCCTTATGGTACTAAATTGACTACATTTCCTGGGAAGATGAAGGTAGAGACGGGAGTACTCAAGTGTCTAACCTTCCGAACTATCTGATGGTTTCTGAAGAAAAATCGTTAGTAAAGAGCACGTGGTCTAAATGTTTCCGAGGCCTTAACTATTTCCCTCATAGATTCGCCAAATTGTTTTAATGGCAGTAATCTTGAGGTTCCTTTGATCGCCTCCCAAATCTGATCTAAGAAAGAAGTAAGATTTGATCTAAGGAACATATCACAGCTGTTCTGCGGAAGAGGCTGATCTGGAAAGTAGTTAGATCTGATCTGAAGAAGAGGTCAACAATTTTATGAAACAAAATTCCTTCTAATACTTGATTTTTTTGGTATATCAATTCAGATCTGATATAGGGAAAAGTTACATTTGATCTGAAGGCTATATTATACCTAGTTTGCGGAAGAAGTCAAAACTGATCCGAGGAAGCAGTCAGATCTGATCTGGGAAATAATCAGATATGATCTGAAAAAGAACCAGAATTGTTTGGGGAGAAGTCAGATCTGTCATGGGTAGGAAGTCAAAACTTTATGGAACAAAGTTCCTTATGGTACTAAATTATCTACATTATCTAGGAATAGGAAGGTAATTGTTTTAATGGCAGTAATCTTGAGGCTCCTTTGATGGCCTCCCAAATCTGATCTAAGAAAGAAGTGGGATCTGATCTAAGGAACATATCACAGCTATTCTGCGGAAGAGGCTGATCTGGAAAGTAGTCAGATCTGATCTGAAGAAGAGGTCAAAAATTTTGTTAAACAAAATTCCTTCTAGCATTTGAGTTTTTTGGTATATCAATTCAGATCTGATATAATGAAAAGTTACATTTGATCTGAAGGCTATATTATACCCAATTTGCAGAAAAAGTCAAAGCTGATCCGAGGAAGCAGTCAGATCTGATCTGAGAAATAATTAGATATGATCTTCGAAAGAATCAGATATGATCTGGAAAAGAACCAAAGCTGTTTGGGGAGAAGTCAGATCTGCCCTGGGTAGGAAGTCAAAAATTTATGGAACAAAGTTCCTTATGGTACTAAATTATCTACATTTCCTGGGAAGAGGAAGGTAGAAACGAGAATACTCAAGTGTCTAATCTTCCGAACTATCTGATGGTTTCTGAAGAAAAATCGTTAGTAAAGAGCACGTGGTCTAAATGTTTCCGATGCCTCAACTATTTCCCTCATAGATTCACAAATTCCGTTGATCGCCTCCCAAATCTGATCTAAGAAAGAAATAAGATCTGATCTAAGGAACATATCACAGCTATTCTGCGGAAGAGACTGATCTGGAAAGTAGTCAGATCTGATCTGACGAAGAGGTCAAAAATGTTATGAAACAAAATTCCTTTTAGAACTTGATTTTTTTGGTATATCAATTCAGATCTGATATAAGGAAAAGTTACATTTGATCTGAAGGCTATATTAAACCCAATTTGCGGAAGAAGTCAAAGCTGATCCGAGGAAGCAGTCAGATTTGATCTTGGAAAGAATCAGATATGATCTGGAAAAGAACCAGAGTTGTTTGGGGAGAAGTCAGGTCTGTCATGTGTAGGAAGTCAAAAATTTATGGAACAAAGTTCCTTATGGTACTAAATTATCTACTAAATTACCTACATCTACATTTCCTGGGAAGAGGAAGGTAGAGAGGGGAATACTCAAGTGTTAACCTTCCGAACTTCTGATGGTTTCTGAAGAAAAATCGTTAGTAAAGAGCACGTGGTCTAAATGTTTCCGAGGCCTCAACTATTTCCCTCATAGATTCACAAAACTCAAAACGTTTGCCGGAAAATATTCCTTGACTATAAACCATTGTCTAAAACTTGCGGTTAACAGGCAAAATCCGTCTTGAAAATGTCGCATGTTCAATCGTACAATTTTTTTTAGAATTCCCTGCTTTATTAAAATGGAAATAGGGGGAATTTTATAAGCTTAAGAAGAGTTGCTCTTGATTATTTAAACCGAAGAGACGGAATCTTACATCTTTCTAATACTTCGTTGGCTTAGATGCTAGAAAGCTCTGAATAATGAGCATACTGCGTAGTTGTGTTTGAACATGCAACACGTTGACATTTCTAGATGGGAAGATCGAATGCTAATTGTACGAGAAAGGAATGTTAAAAATGGCGCTGGATGCTCTCCTATTTACGATGGGAAATCCAGTTAGTCTAATTGTATGCGATTAATGTTATCAATTTGAAGAAATTGATGTAAATAACTCGGTTAAATGGATTTCTGATAATGCCAGCATGTTGGAAAGATGTAGGTATCAGTGGTAGAATGATTGAATCCCACGACTGCTTTCTAGACAATTTAACAAATGAGATTACATGTTGAGGTTTCGTGACTTCGATGCTGCGAGGCACCCATACCATGGCTCTGGCTATTCACTTTCAGTTCGCTCTTAACACCGTCCGGTCAGCCGGTTAGCCGGTATACGCAGTCCTTTAACGCCATTATCGGACACTTAAAGAGCCGATTTTGTTTACGACGTTTTTACGGCGCCATTTTCATTAGTTAATATTTCAAAACTAAGTCACGACAAGATATAAATCTCACATCATCTCTGTAGATTGCAGCAGAAGAAAAAAAAAAGTTGTACTATTAAACTAATCAAAATTACTAACATATCACTCACGACAACGGTGTTAACGTAAGAAATAGAACGCCGTGAGCTTATAAAACACTAACACTCGTAGGAAACAGAATCGAATCAATGGAATATAATAAATATCTGCAACAAGACTTCAAACCAATTATATTATCTTATCTTGCACCATTCAACAGAATTAGAGAATATTCTTCAACTTTTATTAGGCTGCTTAAATATTTTTTGCAATTTAAGGTTAACTAGGGTTCAACATTTCATTTCTAATCGACTACCAAGAGAAAGGGATGTTTGAGATCCTTGTATGTTACAGGCTGGGTTTCGTGGCCCCAATGGTAACCTATTTTACGTGGTGGCGAAAAGAATAGTGTTAACTCACAAAAGGCTAAACAGGTTTATATTT
Source organism: Dastarcus helophoroides (assembly GCA_028583605.1). Classification (NCBI taxonomy): domain Eukaryota; kingdom Metazoa; phylum Arthropoda; class Insecta; order Coleoptera; family Bothrideridae; genus Dastarcus; species Dastarcus helophoroides. The sequence goes on from CM053327.1 coordinate 36,262,571, forward strand.
CTCTAATATTGCAACTTTTTGAAGAAACAATTTTCGGGGAATGGCAGCTAAATTTTGCAGTATATAGAATACGCCTAATTCATGTTAACAACAAAACATGAACCTTTGATCTTGACTAGTAAGAAGAAACTTTTATTCAGGATTTTAAATACAGTTTCTTTTTAATTAAACACTCCAAGAACTCACTGCTTTCAAATTCGATACAAGTGGCAAAAGAAACTGACATTCATTGAAGTGGGAAAGCGAAATATTTTCGGTTTCGGAAGCAACCTCAGGAAAAATTACATGTGCCGATCCTCACAATTGCCCTGAAGGATCAGCAACGAGTTTGCTCGCGGATGGATGGTATTATTGCGCCGCTGCAATTCTCACGCATATCCAAAACTTCACAACAACCCCCAAGTATTGACCAATACTTCGATCACAACTCCTCATTCAAATCGACAAACCCCAAGGGTATGATAATTACCCAAGGGTATGATTTGTATCCAAGGGTATGATCTTTACCGTCTTATGAGGATATAACCAAATGAAAAGAGCGAGAAATACATCTTGAACACAAAATACAAATAAAAGTTAAGCTAAAAAGCCATTGATTTATTCCATCAAATAAAATGGGACGAGTTCCAAAAACTACAATGGTGGCTTAAGTACCTAAATGGCTACAACAGGGGCTGATTATCCACGAGGCAAATTAGACAGCCTAGGCGTGTAGAGGGCGCATCCAAGAGCCTGTTTACCTTTTGTTTTTCAGTTATCAAAAATATTTTTTCAGCTAAAGTCGAAATACAATCTTGTCCCCTGAAACCAACAAAGATTAAAAAACACAACAAGGTTACTTTAACGCGTTTCGAGAGATACTCAGTATTAGGTTTGGTGGAACGGACTGGTCGGTTATCTTCAAAAATTGAAACAGAACTTGTCCCCTGAAACCAAGAAAGATTAAAAAACACAACAAAGGTTGCTCTAAGTTTCTCTCTGAAGAAGACAGTTTGGCTGTCGAAACGGGCTAGAGCAACCTTTGTTGTGTTTTTTTATCTTTCTTGTTTTCATGGGACAAATTCTGTATTTCAATACTCAGTATTAGGATAAATGCAAGATTTGTATTTCAATTTTAGAAGCGAAATGTTTTCGGATTCGGAAGTAATCTCAGAAAAAATCGCATATGCCAATCCTCACAAAGGTTTTGAAAAACAGCAACGAGTTTGCTTGCGAATGGTTGGCAATATTGCGCAGTTGCAAATCTCATGCATTTCCGAAACTTCACAACCCCCAAATATTGGCCAATACTCCGGTTACAATTCCTTATTTAGATCTACAAACCCCAATTGTACGATCTTTGTCGTCATATGAGGATATTACCAAATGAAAAGAGCGAAAAATTCATCCTGAAAACGCTAAGTCAAAAACGAAAATTAAACTAAAAAGCCAATATTTGTATTTCGATTTTAGAAGATAACCAAGGAGCAGTCCGTTCCACTAAAATTTTTCAGTTGTCAAAGTATTTTGTGGGGGCGCTGGCAATATTTAATTCGGCATCAAGCTTCAATATACTGAAAAGAGAAAAATGCTAATTTTGTCCTGAATACAGAAAATATTGTTTCTATTTTGTGCACAAAATTCGTGTTTAATGAAACAGTTATCGATTGCAAATCATAGTTCAAACTGGAGGATGAAATTTTAGCAAGAAAATCGATTTTCAGGAAAAGGTCAATGTGAAATCAAGAACAGTGCGGAATATTTTGAAAAGAAACGGATGCAAATGTCATAAAGTGGCCAATATACGTGACATATTTTGAATTACGTGAATCTATAAGGAAAATAAATCATGCCGATGGGAATTTTTTAAACCACCTGCTATTTATTGACCAATCATCTTTTTTTCTTCATAGATGCCACAAGCCTCAAAAAGTTCGATAAAATGGGTACTCCAGTATCCTTCTGAGAAATCAAATATTCATATCATATGAGCAATTTCCTCGTTGGCATATTTTTCCTAAGCACAACGGCCGAAAAATATTGAATATGCTTTAAAATTAAACAAACCATCTTTTTAAGCTTTGAACATTAATTTTATGAATGCGTCGCTACTTATTTTTGCAAATTAGTCTTAAATTTTTGTCAAACAAGTTTATTCAAGTAGAATGCAACCTAGACTGCAAATTCATGCAGCCCTCCAGGCCTTGTATAGTGAATCATAGGTAGCTGAACTATCAACAGTTGAAACACTGCCATCTAGTGAAGCGATTGCTCTCTAGGAAAGTGCTCAGAAGACAAGGATTCTAATGCACAGACCAATAGGTTTCAACATTTATTAGATTCGAAGTTTGGAAAAAAAAGACAAGTTTCGATCTCGTTAGATCTCGCCAGTTTGGTATACAAGCCTAGAGGGCTGCATGAATTTGCAGTCCAGGTTGTATTCTACTTGCATATGACATTGCTGGCGATGGCCATAGTTTTCTCTATGGACCAATAGGTGGAGGTAGTCTGAGAGTCACATGCTTGACATTCGTTGAATCTTTAGTACTTACTTGTCGGAACATTTTTTAGCATTCGAGTTGGATATTCCAAATTGACGAGATCTAACAAGATCGAAACCGTCCTTTGGTTTCCAAACTTCGAATCTAATAAATGTTCAAATGTATTGGTCTGTGCATTAGAAACAAATTTATTGTTTTCGTACACTTTTTGTATCACTTTTTTTAGGGTTCCCGCTATATTTTTGAACGGGTCTCATTAAAAGAACCAAAAATATAAAAATAGATACAATTATTTTCATATTAGTTTCAATTGTTTGCCGATAAAAATAATTACACGGGAAAATAATACGTAAAAATTTGTTACCCAGACTGGTGAGATCTTCTCTCGCCCTCCTACCTTATCAACTGCACTTGGTGGGAGGGTATATAACGGGACAAATGTCGGTCAACCTGCGAATTCGTGAACAATGTCTATTAAGAGAGTTTGTTGCGAACCAAGAACGCCATGTTAGGAGGAGTTTATGGGTTGATTTGTCTCCCTTTAACTTTTTTTAATGACCTATCCCTATTAAACGTTGCAAAGGACACTATGACTGAGATGTCCTGTAGGAAGATTTAATGCCTCTGAACCTAGTGATAGGAGTGGCAAAGTTTTCCTTTTTCTGCGATTCAGATAAACTAGGTTAAGTTGCTTTAAACCAAATCAAGTTTTTCTTAAATCACCCCCAATATCCACAGCCCTTAAATAGTTTAGCAAAATAGCTGCTCCAGTATTTTGTAAGTACATTGCCTGAGAAATTAAATACTTGGGCTATTTGAGAAATTTCTTCGTTCGCACATTTTCCTTAGGCAACAAATTAGTAGTTTAATATTTGATATGCTTCAAAATTAAATAATCCGTTTGCTTGATCGTGAATATTTATTTTGTGGATGCGTCTCTACTTATTTTTAAAATTCGTGTTAAATGCCTGTCAAACAAGTTTATCGTTTTCGTATACCTTTTATATCATTTGTTTTTTAGGATTTCCGTTATATTTTTGATCACATCTCATTAAAGCAACCAGAAATATAAGATAGATAGAATTATATTCATATTAGTTTCAAATGTTCGACAGTAGAAATAATTACAGGGGAAAATAATACGTAAAAATTTGTAACCCAGACTGGTGATATCTTTTATCATCCACCTGCCTTATCACTTGATGGGAAGGTACAATTATAACGGGACAAATGTTTGTCGACCTGCGAAGTCGTAAACAATGTCTATTAAGAGAGTTTGTTGCGAACCAAGAACACCCTATGAGAGGGAGTTTATGGGTCGAATTGTTCCCCTTTAAAAAGGTTTTTTGATGGTATGTCCCTATTAAACGTTGCAAATGATACTAAGACTGAAATATCTTGTAGGAAGTTTGCATCTGAACCCAACGATAAGAGTGGCAGTTTTCTTTTTTTTAAGATTCAGATAAACGAAATGAAGTTGCTTTAAACCAAATCAAGTTTTTCTTAAATCACCCCCAATAAATTAGATCCACAACCCCCAAATAATTTGAAAAAATAGGTGCTCCAGTATTTTGTAAGTAGATTCGTGTTAAATGCCTCTCAAAAAAGTTTATCGTTTTCGTACACTTTTTATATCATTTGTTTTTTAGGATTTCCGTTATATTTTTAATCAGATATCATTAAAACAACCAGAAATATAAGATAGATAGAATTATATTCATATTAGTTTTAAATGTTCGACAGTAAAAATAATTACAGGGGAAAATAATACGTAAAAATTTGTTACCCAGATTGGTGATATCTTCTATGATCTACCTGCCTTATCACTTGGTGGAAAGCAGAGACTAAATAGACTGAACGTTTCAATGTTGTCTCATGCGTACAGTTGAAGCTAAAATCCGGGGAAGTGGGGAGGTGCATTCCACTACTCTTTGATATGGTCGGATTAAGTAAAATTTATAAATACTAAACTTGCCGCGTAACGGTTCTAACGATTTAGATGAAACTTTAGAATTAGGGGCTTTTGGACCAATAGGATAATTTTTATAAGTGCTTTTTGGTAAAAGTTCAGGAGAACTATTTTCAAAGATATCTTGGTTTAATATTAAAATAATTTTCTTTCAATACGCGACGCCTGTGTACAATATTGTTAAGCCGGTGCTGTAAACACGTCATGATTGCAGTGAAATGGCGACGCGCGCACGCCGATAATTGAATATTTATATATTTTATTTTTACCTACCCAAAGAATAAAACTCTTGGAAAGGTACAATTATAACGGGACAAATGTTTGTCGACCTGCGAATTTCTATTAAGAGAGTTTGTTGCGAACCAAGAACGCCCTGTTAGAGGGAGTTTAGGGGTTGATGTGCCCCCCTTTAAAAAGGTTTTTTAATGGCCTATCCCTATTAAACGTTGCAAATGACACTATGACTGAAATATCTTGTAGGAAGATTGCATCTGAACCCAACGATAAGCGTGGCAGTTTTTCTTTTTTTAAGATTCAGATAAACGAAGTGAAGTTGCTTTAAACCAAATCAAGTTTTTCTTAAATCACCCCCAATAGATTAGATCCACAACCCCCAAATAGTTTAGAAAAATAGGTGCTCCAGTATTTTGTAAGTAGATTGCCTGAGAAATTAAATACTTGGGCTATTTGAGAAATTTTTTCGTTCGCACTTTTTCCTTAGGCAACAAATTAGTAGTTGACAAATATTTAATATGCTTCAAATTTAAATAATCCGTTTGCTTGATCGTAAATATTAATTTTGTGGATGCGTCGCTACTTATTTTTGAAAATTCGCGTTAGATGCTTGTCAAACAAGTTTATCGTTTTCGTGTTATAAAAGGTTATACAAAAGGTTATATCATTTATTTTTTAGGATTTTCATTCTATTTTTGATCAGATTTCATTAAAATAACCAGAAATACAAGATAGATAGTATTATTTTCATATTAGTTTGACATGTTCGAAAGTAAAAATAATTACAGGGGAAAATAGTACGTAAAAATTTGTTACCCAGACTGGTGATATCTTCTATGGTGCACCTGCCTTATCACTTGGTGGAAAGGTAGAATTATAATGGGACAAATGTTTGTCGACCTGCGAAATCGTAAACAATGTTTATTAAGAGAGCTTGTTGCGAACCAAGAGCGCCCTGTTAGAGGGAGTTTATGGGTTGATTTGTCCCCCTTTAATAAGTTTTATTTAATGGTCTATCCCCATTAAACGTTGCAAATGACACTATGATCGAAATATCCTGTAGGAAGATTTCATCTGAACCCAACGATAAGCGTGGCAGTTTTCCTTTCGCTACGATTCAGATAAACGAAGTTTAGTTGCTTCAAACCAAATCAAGTTTTTCTGAAATCACCCCCAATATATTAGATCCACAATCCTCAAATAGTTTTGAAAAATATGTGCTCCAATATTTTGTAAGTACGTTGCCTGAAAAATGAAATAATTGGGCTATCTGAAAAATTTCTTTGTAGGCACGTTTTTCTTAAGCAACAACTGAGTAGTTGACAGATATTTATTTTGCTTTAAAATTAAATCATCCGTTTGTTTGATCGTGAATATTAATTTTGTGGATGCGTCGCTACTTATTTTTTAAAATTCGTGTTAAATGCTCGTCGTTTTCGTACACTTTTTATATCATTTGTTTTTTTTTTTAGAAGTTACGTTATATTTTTGATCAGAGGTCATTAAAACAACCACAAATATAAAATAAATAGAATTATTTTCATATTAGTTTCAAATGTTCCAAAGTAAAAATAATTACACGGGAAAATAATACGTACAAATTTGATACCCACAATGGTGGCATCTTCTATCACCCTCCTGCCTTATCAAGTGCACTTGGTGGGAGGGTATATAACGGGACAAATATCTGTCGACCTGCGAAGTCGTAAACAATGTCTCTTAAGAGAATTTGTTGCGAACCGAGAGCGCCCTGTTAGGGGGAATTTACAGGTTGATTTGTCCCCCTTTAATATTATTTAATGACATCCCTATTAAACGTTACAAACCATGACTGAGATATCCTGTCGGAAGATTTAATGTATCTGAACCCAACGATAGGCGTGGCAAAGTTTTCCTTTTTCCGTGATTCAGATAAACTAAGTTAAATTGCTCCAAACCAAATCAAGTTTTTCCTAAATTACCCCCAAACTCTGAATACATCAATTTGTCTGAAGATTCAAAATCGTTGTTAACGACTAAACTGGGATTACTTAGAATTATCACATTCAAAATGTGAAACAGAAATTAAATTTGTGGTTTAAGTTGTGTAAATCACTGTTAATGCCTAAATAAATTAAATTGCCTGCTCTTCATCCTGAATGACTCGAAATTCGCACACAATAAAACCATAACGTATACATACGCCAAGCCACATGATAAAAATGACGCAACGCTTTATGAAATCGCAGAGAAATAAATCCGTTCGGACAATGTGACTCGTTCAATCCAGACAGGTACACGATATAATCCACGATCATTACCCGAGCCGGACATAAACCTACCTTGACAAAATCCTGTTAAAGCAATAATGATATTGTTCCAGAATGCATGTGCCGGTTCCCGCGTAATCGCGAAATATACGGCCGCCATTACGTTAGTGTGACCCTTCGATGTTCCACATAACTTGTTACCTGTGACCCCCGCTCAAAAGACAAGATAAACATACACCACTGGCATTAGCAATGTTATAAATTAGACCAGTAGAAAGGCTCGTCGCCTTATCAGGTCAAAAACTCGCGCCAGGTATAAGTTGGTAGACACAAGGAGGACGACGAAATGACGGAAAATATTTCACTGTATCATTTTAATATCGGGCTGGCAAAACCACGATTAGAAGGATCTAAGTTAGGCAAGCAATTACCATGTGATTTACGGACAGCTTAATTTTTAGCGACAACGACCTTTTAGCTTGCACCTAATTTAACGTACCGTTAAGGTTATTCGGACACACCGCGAAGTGTAAAAAATTCTTGGGTGTCGAGGGCAATCTTTCGAAATTAATTTGATGGTGGATTAAAAATGTAATTACCTCCTGTGTTATTTTTGAGTTCTAGACAAATAGTGAACGATATTTCAACGTATTTTCATGTAAAACAATTTGCCCAGCGAGTGGAGCTTGCTTATTATTCACCCCGAGACATCGGCGGAATGGCAGAAAATTATGTTTAAATATGTAACATTTTTCATCGCCGACCGGATTTTCGCATCGTAATCATGGAACATCAGGCTGACGATTTAAGTCGTCATTATCAGGCGTACACCCCGAGATGCTCGTTGCGAGATGGAGGAAATTGAATTGTTTTGCAGTAAAATTACAAAGTGAACGGGGGAATCGCCTATATTTAGCTTTGAGGTGTATTCTTATTCATAGATGAAATCGCCGGATTATGCAACCTGCATGAATATTAAACGGTGGAATGAAATTATAACGCCTTTAAAAAGTTACGATGGTCGTAAGTAAGTCTAACAGCCTCCTATTCCAAAACAATGTATAATTGAATTATTATGCGGTTGTCGGGGAAACGGCGTTTGAATTTTTTCAAACGGACTTGGTACATGCATGCACGTTTGCTTCGGGTAACAATGTGTTGAAATGAATTAATAAATATTGCGCTCGATAGACATAAAATTTCTCCTCCTTTTACAAACTGACTTACAACCAGGATACGCTGAATTTGTGGACCGAGAACTGCATCTACAACTTACCGAGAGACTCAAGATCTATTGCAGCAGAAACCACTTACCTAAAACAAAAAAGTGCATAAGATACATGTTTTTGTCGAGCTGATACATGTCATCAGTGTTTTACCCCAAGATAATTCATGGCATGGGCTCTACATGTTATTCATAATTTAACAATTTTATATGACAGAATCCAAACTCCATATCTCTACCCAATGATAGGAGGATGAAAATTCGATTATGTTACTAATAGAATTCATAGTTGCAATGTCACTAAAAACACAGGAAATATAATATCTCTGCGTGGGAAGGCTATTGTTATACGCTTTAGATCGTCGAGAATCGAGAAATGCACGGCAACTGGCAGACTGTCTCGCTGATTTGTAATAGTTGCACTCTATCCCCACTACTTTGCCATCATCATTCTAGTATATGCAGGTCGACAGGCGGGGAGATGCTCGAAAGTTTTGGCTGCAATCGAAATCGAAACTTAAGATAGTTACATTCATTTATCTAATGTATTGTTACGGGCTTATCGGTTCGAATTGATTATTAACACGTGAATTGAATAATACCCACTTTATTACCAAACTAGACTCGGAACACTACAACTGAATAATGAACTCACTGATTTACTTCTAACCACTAACTCACTAATTACAATGACTGACTCTTAACTAACTGATGCTCGAGGGAAAGGCGTCTGCCTTATATAGTTTTCGCTTCCGGGTTCTAGAAGTTTTCGGCAGATGAGGCTTATCGTTGGTCGAAATTTCTGGAACGCTTATCTGCCGTTTTCTTCATTATCGCCCTATCCCTTATCAGATCTTTCTAGAAAATTTTCTTACGTACTAAATTCTACAATTAACATTTCGTTACAGTATGTATGACAAAATTTCAAAGAAAATACAATATTATGCAGGCGACGAAGGTCCCTACAGTCTTCAGAGTGTCGAGAATAGAGAACTAAATCCATAATATATATTGCTACTTCAAGTGCCAATCATACTTCCACGATTAGTTCATTAAGGATGACCTGAGCAAAAAATTAATCGAGAAAAGATGCTTATGGTTTCTTCGAAACCCGTGATTACAAAATTTGTTTCTAAATACTTCTTCTTACATAAGACAGTCAATAAATCCCAATAAATTATAGCTAATAATGTCGACAAACAAACATCGAGTGATCGATTTTGATATGAAATTGATACGATCTTCAATCTATCAGAAAGAGTATAAAAAGAGAGATGCATCAACGTTTTGCCATCTATTACAGTCAAGAATTACGTTCAATTGGATTTGGATTAAATTAGAGAAGTGTTTTCACACCGTCCGTTATTTTTCCGACATGGCAGATGAAGATAATGTCGGTGAAACAAAATAAGATGATAATAACGGACACCTGTGGCAACACGAAGCAAAATCCCACACAGATACCATTTAAACACTTTGTTTGATTGTTCCACCACGCTCTTCGTCATCCTCGATAGCGGGCGTTGAGGTGAAAAAAAAGGAGACACCGATAAAAGGCGAGACGACTCCCATGGTCTTGAAACTAAAAGTGACAACACAATTACACCATCTAATGAGGAAGTCCCTCAGCGCCCCGACCAACAATGAGAAAGCCACATAAAAGCGCGATTTATAGAACTCCACGACATAACCGATGCCTCATTAAAATATAAAGTTTAATGTATTTCGATATTCTCAGGAGATAGTAACATGTCACTTGAAGGTACAAGTAATTAAGCTGGTGATTCGAGTCGGATGAGGCGGCCTCAGAGCCGAGCGGCTTCCGTATCTCATTACTAACTCGCGTGCTCGGCTTGATAAGCCTATATACTGGCTAAGCTATTCCATGTGCCATCCATTTCGCTGGTACGTGAAATACCCATGCCGTAATTGCCAGTTTCTGCAGCATTATCTGAAGACCTGCACCTGGGGATGTACCGACTAAATATTTTATCATATCAAGGGCCATTGTGCATACGCAATCGCGATTGTTTGGCATTCACGCGACCGGTTATGAAGTTACTTGTTAAATGTAAATATTTACTACGAAATTAATTTGTCTGATTACTGCACTCTTCGTGCGACTGAACTCTTCGAGCGACTGCACTCTTCGTGCGACTGCACTCTTCGTGCAGATCTTTAGAAGTAAAGAGGAATGTGGAATTGTGCAGTCTGTAATTTTCGCCGTTGTAACGAAAGTTGACAAGTTTGTGAATTCGAAACATTCTTTATTTTTGAAAATTTGCACTTTTCCAAAATTCCCATTTTTTTTGTCAAAATGTTGGTTTTTTTTTAATTTCACCAATTTTAAGAATTTCTATAATTCTCTGGAAATTTCCACTTTTTAGCATTTTATTTG